>NDXB01003681.1:50517-85570 GCA_002631895.1 Agapornis roseicollis | reverse complement strand
CAGTGGGAGTTCTTCGGCCCATCTTCCCTCCCGCTCCTCTGGGAGTGGGGAGGAAAGGGGGGGAGGGAGCAGAAATCGGGGGGGTTGAGTGGGTGAACGTACTGCCTGGCTGGGTTCAAACTACAACAGTTCTTTTGACGCCCAACATGGGGCATGAAGGGTTAAAATAACAACAGATCTCTTTCCTCCCCACTCCCAGAGGAGTCAGCAGAAGTCCAAACGCAGCATTATCTGGAGACCTAGCAGGGGGCAGCAATTGATGCCTGCCATGATACAGTGCTGTGTTGAGGAGACAAGGATCATGATACATGTTACCTGAGAAGACAAGAGTCTGCCTTGAGAAGAAGATCAAGTGAGAGAACAAAACATCTATGTTCACCTGTAACTTGTTCTTTAATATGCACATCAAATATTTGGCATTTCTGGGTCTCTATCCTTAACACACAATTTAAGGCTTTACTTTCTGTAAGACTGACACTTACTGTTAAACATTAGTAAGTACTTTCCTGAGGTGTCTAAGTTAGAAGTGTGATCATCCAAGACTCCCTCAAGGACAGGGAAAGGGAGAAGCAACTTCCAAGGACTGTTCAACCCAGCTTAAGATCTGAATTGCCCCTCTCCCTGTCTCTCTCTCTTCCTCCACTGATTCTAGGAGTTCTGTAAGTCTATAAGTTTCCCAACTTATGCATCACTGAGTAAGTGTCCAAATTCCAGGTGAACTAGAAAATCAAGGTTAAATATGATTCCTGACCCTTAAAAACTCAAGCGTTAAGCAGGTGAAAGAGTGAAGGTACGCTTAATGCACCATGTTTTTCACCATACAGAAACAGCAGCAAACTACAACTTGGGGCATTTTCTAATACCTCAGGCAAGCTTCCCTCTAAATCTAAATGATAGACCCAAACCAACATTATCAGAGGGACCAAAGGACTGCTTGCTCTGTTTGTTCACTGTACAGCACCAGTTGTACACTGAACACCAGCTGAACAGTGTATGCTGCTCACGGTGTACCTGGGTACTTTCCACCATGTGGAGGATGATCCAAACTGAAACTGGAGGCACAGAGGAGTGAAGTTGGCATCAATTCCTCATCATGTGCTCCACTTCTTGAAAAGGAAATGAAATCATATGCCCACACAGGGCTGTGGCAAGATATTCTGGCAGGGCACAGATCTGATAGTAATGATTGTGGAACCACGTTTTGAGTGTAAAGGAAACTTGAGAACTAAGTCACAGATTTAGCAGCCAGGGATGTGATCCTGCTTCTTCAAGAGCCCTACTAAAAAGAAACAGAGATTAACATCTCTGGTGGATTTACGTTGCAGGGAAGCCTTCAACAGGCATAAAACAAACCCCATAAAGGGTTATTTAAGATGTTTGGCTTACAATCCATTCATTTCTATGGATTTAAGAGTGGATGCAGGTACCCAACACTGGCATTGTTCCCCAGAAACCTCCTGAAAATGTCAGAGATCCATTGGCTTTTAACAGCAAAGCATGTAACTCTTTCCACTCTATTCCGAAATGCTGTGTTACACCAGGATATATTTCCTATTATTTTCTTGTTACCATCTTCATGTAAATTCTTAACTGGGGAGAATCATTTCTCTCATGCATGAGAAGAAAACCCACTCGTGTTATTATTTTAACTAATAATTAAAAACTCTGTCTTGAAACCTACCCAAGGGATCGAACTGCCTGGGTGAGCTGTGAGCAGGTCCTGTGTCAGGAGCCAGCACACACGTGTGCATGTAGGGAAAGGGAAGGGGAAGGAAGGTGTTGCACAGCCAGTCTGCTGAGGTGGGGACGGTAAGCGCCTTGGTAATAGCTGCTAAGAATAATGAACTTGACCTTGTCAAAGGCCGTCATTATTGATAATAACAAAGTTCAACAGCATTATTATCGGATTTCACAACTGTTAACCTTTATTGCTGGAGGGCTAATTGTGACCTTCCTTCTGTCTCCTTCACACCTAATTAGGTTTCCCTTGTAAAGAGATAAAAGAGTGTTTGTATCAGTGGGGCATCTTTTTCTGCAGCTGAATGAATTCATGAAAGAGTGAGATTGTTAAGAGAGAGACACAGAGAGAGGGGGGGAACACAGAAAAAGGCAGGAGGCATTAATAGACTTTAGAATAAAATCCTGACAGATTCAAATTGATTCTGCTGCCTGAGAAAATTGAGTGCGGAGGGAATTAGATTTATGCACTGTTAAATGTAACTGCCTGGCAGTATCCATAGAGAAAGCTGTTAAAATGGTAATCTTTAGAGATGTATGAAAATTGTGTGTGAATAGACCAATGAACCATCACTCCAAGCATGCCTCTTCTAGCCGAATAACACAAGACAGTATTATTATTATTAATAATGTATTACAAACACTATGCATTATGTATGTAATTTAATCACAGCATCTAAATGTATAAACAACAGCACAGGCACTCAGTAACTTTTTGCACTTGTGGTTATCTATTAACTTTCTTTTAGGACCCTCTGAGGTAATGGAGAGTGCTGCTGGGCACCTTGTACAGCTTGTTACTGCCTGCACCAGCGTCCCTTGCACCCTGCATGGGAAAGCCTGTCTTGGGGTGAGCGGCTGTGAGGGGTGTCAATGAGCGTTCGGTACTGCAGCATAGACACAGGGCAAGAAAAGCAGAAGACAGCCTGAGAAAGGGCTCCTTTAAGCCAGGCAGACTGGGCACATACCCAGAGCATCTCTGGTGGATTTTGTTGTTTCTGTTGTTGTTTTAACCTCCTCAGCTAAAATTACCCGGTTGATAAATTTTCTAAAGGGTAATTTCTAGCAAGACGCATACACAGCACACCGAATCAATGTGAGTTTTGAGTTACCACCATGGAAGCTGGGAATAAGTTTCTAACAAACATATCCATACCTGAGATTGAGGGGGAAAAAGCCAAGCTAGAAATAACTTCTTGATTCTGCCATTTCAATTCAGATGTGTGGCTCTTACGTCAAGCATCTAAGGCATCAAAGCAACTCAGAACGAGATGATGTTGCCACTGATGATAGGGACAATCACTGATTGATCTTTCAAGATCTGATTTAGATTAGATGCTGTCTGAGCTCTTTTTATAACTCTAATGGTTGTAGCTTTACAATTATTTGGAAGCGTGCTCTCTCAATTATTAAATTGAGGTACTGCACTATGGAGCAAGCTGCTCTTTGGTTCTTGCATCACCCTATCAAGTACAGGGGCCTGTGAAAAGTTCTAGATCAGAACTTCCTATGGACCTCTTTGGTGGCAAGCTCAAGCTCTTCACATACTTTCTTCTAATAAGAAAACGTCATTTCTACATTGAACAACTAACTAACCCACTACAGCTTTGTGAAGAAATACAGCCATATCCCAGCTTCAACCCAAGAAACCACCAGCTAGTACCCAGTGCAATGGTCTGAACAAAGCCTCTCACATTCCCAACCCTCTTATTTGCCAGCTGTGTTGCTACCTTGAAAGACATCTTTCATGTTATTTCATGAACTGTATTCCTGCTTTGTTCCACTGCAAATACAGAGTTAGCCATGTGGAAATCCTGTTTTTCAGCCACCCTGATGATGGCACTGATGCACTAGTCAAGACAACAGCGTTCAATGCTCCAGCTTGAGTACTGTGTCCCTGTCCCTACTTTGCATGTTGTGGCATGTTGCACTTAACATTCACAAGTAGCTACACTGCCAAATAGCTTCTCCAGAGAGACTAGGTTGGAGTCAGATGGAATCCTCCTCACATGTATCTACAGCTCACACTGCCAAAGCAAAACACATTAAACTGGCATTAGATCAAGGCACTGAGGGGAATCTTAGCATCTACCCAAAGGGCCTCTACATCCCACATGTGCACCACACAGATTCTTCTGTTTCCCACTCTGGTGTTGGAGTATCCAGTGTCCAGCTCCATCCTAACACTGCGAACAGGTACTAAGAAATACAGTGTAAACACACATGAACAGAGCATTTGATCAAACAACACAGACCAGGTAAGCGTGGTTCACTTGCCATGACTTCCCCTACTGCCAACTGCACAGTGCAGCCACCCTGATGGCCCCACCACTGAAAAACAGGAATGTGAACAAAGGTTCAGCTAAAATGAGATATGAGATAATCTTCCCTTCCTGGTTGATTTTACTTTCTCTACTTCTTATCTTTGTTCTTTATGAGGCAGCACTGAACACAACTTGCTCAACTTGTCGCTGAACCACCTAGAGCAGTTTTCTTCTGTGCCTTTGAAAAACAGGTGCAGCCCTGTGCATGCAGCTGTGAACAAAATGCACTGGTACCTTTCCACCTGAGCCAAAATGTCATTAATCTGTGCGGGGTTCACACAAACCAGTAGGGGATTTAATCTGCAGCAGACAGGTTTTCCATTCTACTGTGTTTTGGTAAAGGACAATCACCTCTGTGATATTGAGAATTCCTTTTATGAGAGCTTTTGGAAGCTCTGAATGTAAAAATATCATAAAATCCACACATTTGTTGGTATGAACTGCAACATAATAATTACAAAAGGAGGCTCCTCTTTTAAAGCTATTTAAAGAGCTGGAACTAGTTAAAGCACTTGCTGATAATCCAGGAGAGCAAAGCACCAAAGCTGTGCAACAGCTTTCTTTTTCTGGAGAGTGTTTTTCTCCAAGACTGGCCCAACTCCTCATAAGGGAGTTTAAACTGCAGGAAGAGCCCTTGATCCTCCCATATTTGAATCCCATGCATAATAAAGGACTTCAAGAAAACCTGTTCAATGCAGTAACGTGCACTTCTGCTTTTGAATTCCCTGAATTTAGGTATAAATACCAGGAAAGCCCACAGGGTTTTATCTATGATCTTTGTAGGCAAATTCAGATTTAGCCTCAGACTCAAGAGGAACCAAATAATACCAATTCTGGAGTATTAGCACTGCCAAAATTGACAGTGTAGGAGAGGTCTCTGTAAATTCATGTCTCATCTCTGGAAAACACCAGAGCAAGGAACTGAACAGACAGAAGTAACACAAATTAAGGAACTAAGCAACCTGCAAAAGAAAGCCTTTCATGCCCAGCTCCCACCATAACCCACAGCTGGAGCATGCCCTGAAGTAAAGTTGTTTATATCCTCCTCTGGGAGACAAGATACCTTATCTATCACATCTGATTCCATTCCAGTACCTCCAGATTCAACATACTCCATCACACTTCCTGAAGCTGCTAAGCGAGAGAAACATGAGTACACTATCCACAGTTTGCTAGATAAGGAAAGAGCTTAATAAGCAAACAGAGAAAGGATTTTGTCTTCAAACATCTTGGAGAGAGCTACTCAATTCATATTATAAACACAGAAAATATCAAAACCTCTTATTGGTTTCTTACTTCAATAGTATCCAGCATGCTTTCCTGTCATAAAAACTGGATGAACCAATAAAACTCTGTCTTTTATGAGCTACAGACTTAACTAAAGATACACTTTCACGCATGTTTGTGGAAAAACTCTCAGAAGAGTTCCTGGATTTTCTGCAGAGGGCTTATTTTACTCTTGCTATAGCAGCTATGAGGTATTCTGAACAATAATCCTGGTTATTAATTGTCTCTTATCACGGTGCCCCTTGGGGGAGCACTAACCAGGTTCACTATACGGCAGATGATGGCTAAAGATACGTTTCATTTACAAATAAAAGAGAAAAAGTCCCCAAACTAATTGTATTAACAGTTTTTCAAACCATCAGTAGCAGCACCATTTTAAAGGTATTTCAGATCAGCAATGCAGCGAGATCTCCCTCAGGTGAGCAGAGCATCAGGATTTTTAAGGATGGATGGTTTGAAGTCACAACTAATAAAGATCCTGGCCACACAGGAGGATTCTGCTTTGAAACATAAGTGCTCACAGCCACAAACACCTCAAACCAGACAATAGGAGAAGAAACTCACATACAAAAATGTGAATTAGAAGTAGATCCTAGAGTTAACACCAATGCACCCACTACAAGCAAAATGACCTCCACAAACAGGGTGATTGAGTACTCACTCAGAGACCAGCTACATTTGTTTTCAGACTAAAATGATAGTTTCAGTATGGCCTAGAAAAGGGAAAAGGAATCAAAACCAAGGTCAGAACATGTCTACAAAGTTACAGGGCAGTGAGTGGCATCCAGTCTCTGTCTTACAGCATCCTACCGCAGAGTACAGGGCTGTGCATAGTACATGGCAAACCACAGCGCAAGAGCATCTGCCCTCTACACATCATGTCTGATGCTGGTGCTCTCACTAGGGGTGAGGGCAGCATCCTCAGACCTTCTCGAAGACAAGCACAGCCAGATGGAAACAAGCCACAGAGGGGGGCCCATTTTCCTTAGTGTTTCGTTTTTGTTGAGCAGATGTTTTCTGGGCACCACAGACTCCTGCCTTAATTTGCCTTGTTAATAATACAGAGCACAAAACCCTGATTAACGAAATAATTAACAAGCATTTGAAGTTGTTTAGGTTTTTTTATGGCAGCATGTTCCATTGTAGCAGATACTGGAGGATAAAATTGGAGTACAGTTGAAGCAATAATATATCTTGACCAGCAAAGCTGGTAAAGGGCAAAAATACTTCAGACTTTGAGGAAACTCCAGGGCATACACTTAGACGTGTACCCCTAAAATGATCTATCCCCTCCTAAATTAGCTTCCTGCTTCCTCTTCCCAGTCCATCCCAAAGGACCCATGCTTTTAATGTTAGGTCTGCATGGCCCATGCATCCAAAATGAACCCGAAACCCATACTCTGGCCCCAACAGGTCTTCCATCCACCTATTCCTCAGCAGAGCCAAACCAGCATGGGAATGGCCACACTACCTCCTCCATCACCTCTTCTTGCACCTTGCCTGCATGACCCTGGTCCTCATGCAGCATCCTGAGGTGCATACAATGGGATGAGGCCAGAGATGCAAGTACTTTCAGTTTCTGAAAGCCAGGTCCTTGCATTGCCACTGAGGCACCCAGCTGAGCTCCTCATGTGGGGTGGGAAGCATCTCTGCACTGTCTCACACACACACACCATGGTTCAAACCAGCATCAAACAGCTTAGCAAAGCACCCGCCATGAAAAGAGTTCAAAGGCACAAGACCCAGGCAAACACTTGAGCTGCCTAAGAATAAATGGGGAATAAAATTCCCTTCTCCCCTGCATGCTCCTCTGGGACACTGGGGTCAGAAATCACCCAGTGCTGGCTGTTCATGACTTCCATAATCCCCACCTCTAATCAATGGGAAAAGCAAGTGCTCTGGGAATGTACTCAAACTGGTTTACTGCTTAAAAAGGCATATGCAATAACATGTTGACAGAAATGTATGGGGAAAATATTCCTCCGTATATTGCTCTGTGGAGATAAGTATGCTAGCAAAAGCAAGCATTATGTTTTATTTACCAGGTCAGCTCATTTTCAGACTAGCTTTCTATAACAAAAGAGTTTAATAATATTGTTGAAAGCAAGAAAGATGCCTATAAATAGGACCTAGACCTGTCTATGGAACTTCTACATGAAACTTTAATGGCAAGAGAAATAGCCTTAATGTATTGCACTTGGCAAATTCTTTATTGCATTTCTGCCTACACTAAGTTAATGTGTAAGTAGGTAACAGAATCAAGAAAAGATTTCTTTACGTGTCCACGACTCTCAGGCTTCTCTACCCCAAAGCCTGGGTGCTGGGTCTTGTATTATCCCTCTTGCTTTATGCTTGGACTGAGGCAAGCACTGCCTTACACTGGCTCTTGTCTGTTGTCTCAGTTCACCTCCTCATCCCAGCACCTCTGCCTTCTCCTAGATCAGGGACAATTGGACACTCCAGCCAAGCAAAAAGCAGTGTTTTCTTCAAAGGAAGTAAAAAACCCCAGCTCAGAGCTTTTTCTAGAACCCTCTACTCTCACCAAAGTGACCCACTATAGGGCTCACCAAAGGTCTACCTCTGCATAAGCTGGGGGTCATGAAGAACGCAGCTGCCCTGAAGGAGTACACAAGTCTCAAGCCAAGCCATCCACTAGTTCTATATTTAGAGAAACCTTGGCCACACACAGGGACTCTTCAGAATGAATGATCCATTCATTTCCCTCCATCTGTTCAGATGGCCTTTGCTGTATCTATTAACTGCCGAATCTCCAGTCTATTGAAAATGCAATCTGTCTTCCAGGACTTTAAAGGTTTTATCTACGTGCCTTCTACACATACACTGCTATGTGAAAATGGAAGGGATCTCATTCTGGGCAGCTCAAATGTTATATATAGCCATTAGGAATTTCAGGTGAAAAAATACTTTTTAATAGAAATGGTAACTTCTACAACTAATTTCCATTTTAATTACTTCATTTATGTATATTACATATTAATTACCAAATACTGATAACAAGTATCATCATTCTAATTACTTATGACTAATCATTATTTTAAGCGCAATACCAAAGCTCTTTGTCTCTCCTTCCTCTTCAATCCCTCCCTCTTTAAATCTCTGCAGTGCATGCAATAAAAAAGCAGTGTGCCTAGCCTGAAATGTTCAGGAAGAATCCAGAACTGCATTTCTATTACTGGCTGCTGTGCATGTTTATATGGATGTCTGAGAAAGATTATATAAATATTTCGACTTTTTAGTCATTTGGCTTCCTAGAACTATCCAGGAATATTTCTGGTTGGTGCCACCACTCATCTGTCAAGCACCTCAGTGTCTCTATGGTGTGTGTGTGTGTCTAATCCCACAACTCTCCTCTTCCAGGGGTTTATTTCCCTTTCGACGCACCCCAGAGAAGGCAGTACAAAAATGCCACATATCCCAAATTGCTTTTCCTACTCCACAGTCCTGTAAAAGACTGGAATTTGCAAAGGAAGCAGAGGGGAATTTGGCACCCAAATCCTAATATTATCACACCAATTAATAACTAGCAAGGAAATGGCTGAGCAAAGCATGTTTTTAGCTGGAATTTAAAATGCAATGGAAAATGAGCTTTTGCAGAGGGGCTGGGAGGGCTGCTCCAGATAGGAGCAGAAGCAAAGGGTGTCACACTGCCAAGGATTTGCATATGAACACAGGATTTGGGAAAAGGCCAGGAACGGGGAGTATATCCTGACCTATGGAGAAGAGGCTTGCAACAGCTAATGTAAATCTCAAGGATGACAGCTCAGATGAGAATTCCTCCTACCTCTCCCTCATTCATGATCTTATTTCATGATCTGAATTACAGACTGTCGCTATGCCCACGGTGTTTAAAACCCAGCTCATGCTTCAAGGAAAAGCACTTCTACTGCAAGTACACAGACACTTCGGATCTCACGCAGCCTGAGAAGAGGCAGGCAATGGTGATGGCTTTCTTAGTTCAAGAGATGTTGGAATCTTATCACCAGAGAAACAAACCCCTTGGTACCTCTCTGCAGCGTCTTACATACGTTTTTATCTCTCAAAGAGGACTTCAGTTTACAAGTGCAAAATCACCAGATAGTTTTGAAGTCTTCTGTGTCTGAGGACTAAGACACCAATAACTCTTTCCTTCTGCAAGTTAAAAAACCCATAAATCCAGCACTGCCACTCATTTTAGCAACATAGCTCATGCTGTTCAGTTAGAGCAAAACCTCATTTGCAGCCCTGCTACTCAAACTATCAGGTCCTAAGCTCCACCACTTCTTGCTGTCACGGCCAGTGGGTATCTCCTAAACACAGGCTTGTAGCCATCACAGCCCTAAACCAGAGAGCATCCGCAGCCAGCATGGGTAAACCAGCTGGCTGCTACCCTGACACCCTCCTGCTTTCATGGCTTGACAGAAATGCCTGGCTGGAAATCCTCATCCGCTGCTCCACACCAGGGCCAGGCAGTGTTTACCTGATCTGCAGACCAGGCACATCCACTCAGGGAGAAAAAAAGAAAATCAGAGGCAATTTGTCAGAGCATTAGCTGATAATTCAGACAGAAATGTTAGATCTTGAGGCACAGCTCCGGGCTGCAGGGGAAATGTTATTGACTCTGACAGATCCCTGATGACATATCCACCCCTCTCCCAGGGACAAGGCTACATTTAGACACACTTAAATTTTCATTCAAATTCCAGATTAACACAGCAAGTGGACAACAGGGAAAGAAAGCAAGAGAAGGTTGGTGGAGGGAGAGGGAGCTTGCGTGGTTGGGATTTGGCTTTTCCTCCCACCTCTGTGATTCTAGCCTAACTATTTCCTTTAAAACTCTTTGGCTTCACCGTTGTAATTATTACTTAGGCTTAGAAATAAACACTTCTGCTCAGAGACAGCCATTCCTGCCTACTTAATGCTACTTATCCACTGTAATAGCTCAAAGTTCAGATTTCGACAACACTGAAATCTTTTGAGACTTGATCAAATGTTCACAGCTATCTTCCCATAACCTCTGGCTTCTCAACCATTTCAATTATTTATTGTCTCTCAGGCAGAGATTTTAAGCACCTTCAGGTTATTTTCTTTCTCTCTTGTATGTATTCCTAACACCCAGCACAAAGCTATCCTGAGCCTTCAATGACAGCTGTTAAGTAGCAAATAACAGTAATAATTGGAGCATATCTAATTGGGCTGTAGTTTTCAAATTTGGGTGCCTAAGGAGGTACGTTATCACTGAATATGGCTCTGCTCTTAATTCACTCGAGTTGCCTTGAAAATGCCACACTTGCATGTATTTAAACATCTAAAGACATATCTCCATTTTGGAGAAGCTAAATATTATTGTCAAATGAGCTTGGGCCTGATACCGATGAGTGCCAGGATAACTTCTACACATCTTTAAATGTACACCCTCAGTAAAATGGACACCTGTGTGTGTAAATATTGACTGCTTCTATCTAGAAATGATGTTCATGTATTTCATTTCCCTTCATCCCTGTTTCCACACCATTCAGCACTAAACTTAATTTCGCTGAGTGCATTTAGTATTTCTCAGCTTTTGCTTAATGATTCACTTCAGGCAACAATACTGCTGTGAGTGGCAGCAGGTGACCCAAGATTCAGCTGCTTGTGCATCCAGAAACACTCCTTGCTGGGCAAGGGAAATGCAGGCGGTTTGGGAATGGTCTTCACATGTTCTACTGTGGTGACTCATTTGCTGACCACTGGCAGCAGATGTGGTGTCCCAGAGATCAGTATGAGCCTTGAGTTCAAAAGCACAACACCTCTACTGGCCACTGGTTCACAGGGAAGGTGGTTGTATTCATAGAGGCACGTGTCATATGGTTTGTCAACAGAATTGGGCAAAATTTTGCATACAATGTGGTTTTTAAACACATGGTTTTCTGTCCAGTTTGTCAAAACAGAGCCTGGTTAACATCAAAACTTAACAGACTTTAGCATGACCTGAATTAGTTGTGTCCCACAGTAGTTCTGCTGTCGCTGAAAGCACCTACCTTGCCCCATCTAACATTTCATCTCTTTCATTAAACTGTACTTCACTCCTGCCCAGGTATTCCTACTGACTCTGGGAATTGTGTGCCTTTATTCATTTAAGAGCTGCTTGACCTTTGGCAGGCGACCAGACCCAGCTGCGCTAGTGACTATTAGTGTGCTTAAAATGGCATAAAGACTGCTAGAGAAAGCACATATGCTGCTCCTGAAGCATCATGTACCCAATGAATCAGGGCCACATCACACAAGAGCGAAACGGGATCCCATTTAACCCTGAACATGCACAATAATTTAAAGAAGACCCTCTCACATCCCAGCTAGCACACAGGATGCAGCTCTTAACTTTCAACATGCTAAAGGCTAAAGACAATGAAAGATCCAGACACTACGGAGGTTAAATCAGTGCATCATTTGACAGGGAGCTGTGAGCCATTAACCTTTCCATTGGCACTCGCAACCAAGAGCTGAAAGATAAACACACTGGGTAGGAAACAAATTGGTTCATTCGAATGCTATTAATGTGCGTGCCCTTGGAGGCTACGTTTATGCTTTTGGAAAATTACACATTCATGCATAATGAAGCGAGATATAGCTCACCGATTGCCAACAGGGTGCAGAGCCCATGATAAGGATTTATAGCAGGTGCCTAATTCTCTAAACATTTGCAAATTAAGTATTTACAAGCATAATGTTGGCTATTTTATTGCCAGTTTAAGTTACCATCATTTGAGCATTTTATTTTGCACTGAAACTGAGCTGAGCGTTTAATATCCGTGATGCGTAATTTATTCAAGTATAATTTGGTGATGTTCTAGAGGGAACTAGGGCAATACCCAGAGACTCTAATTATGACACAACCACACATAAACGTAGGAAGAAATCTCTTGCCCTGAAGAACTTGTTCTTAGCTGACAAAACCAGATAAAGATTGCGATACATGCGGCAGATTAGAGATGTTGTAAAGAGAAACAGAATGACTTACCCAATGCCACATGCAATGCCTGTTATAGCTAGAGAAACATCTAGGCCTCCTTTCCTACACACCTAGGGCATAAGAATGGATTCTTTTACCTGCTCACAGAAAATGGGCAACTATCCCAGCCTAAGGACCCTGGGCTTCAGTGTTACTGAATGCAACCGCAAAGGACACTCCAGCTACTGAAATAACTTGTTTCCTTGAGAAGCTGCCAGAGCTTACAAGTGCGTTCATGCAAAGATTTTTGAGGAATACTGGATAGAAAGGCCATGCATAAGAACTGAAAGTATGTCTAGCAGAGCTAAATATTACTGCTGCTGCTATTTATCATGGGATATGCAAGGAAAATAAAAGGGTTCACTCTGCAGTGAGCTTGTAGGAGAGATGTTGCACAGCAGCAAAGGAACCAGATTTCACGTCAAGAGATTTCTTTCAGGCTAATGTTCCTGCAAAAATACTTCTTACAGTCTGTGTAAATGAACACAAACATTTCTGCAAGACCAAACAGAATAGTAATTGCCTTTTGACACTGCCCAGACACATGTGAAAGGAGCAGAGTAGTGTTTGCTGTGCAGAACTACAGGCCCCGTGAATCAAGACAGAAACATCTGACACTTTACCTACTGTAGGGTTTTTAAAGATGAAGATGAACTAATCCAGATGAATTCATGCCGTATCCTGGGAGCCACTAAACTTATTAGGTATTTGTGGTCTGCTGGAAAATGGATAAAATGATATTATTATGGGAAAAATGTTAATGCACAGTAGTTCAAGAAAAAGGAAAGAAGGGGAAGAAACCAGATAGGACTGGAATAACGAAGTACTTAAGCTGTTTTCCAGCCAACACTTACTGAGAATGTATTTTCAAGTGTAGCAAGGGATGCTGTTACTAACTGGTGAGTAAGACCTGGTGCTAAGTGCTGATATAGGTTTAGAACAATTGACATCTGTAAAGGTTAAAATGGAGATTCTTCATCCATAAGATGCTACTTCTTGAGAGGCTGAATGAAACACAGGTAGCTACAATGACAGATTTAGAAGAGCTGTTAACACCAGAGCAGCATTTGAAAGCACCTATTTTCCTGCACGAAGCTAAGTGGGGAAGCACACAGAGGTCCTTAATTGTTTTCCTTAAACCAATAATGCTGCTTTTCCATTCACTTTCATGAATTTCCCCTCTCCTGGGAAAGACAAAAACACAAAGGCAGGCAGAATTTTCAAAGTTTGAATTGAATTTGGTGACAAAGTGAACAGGTCAAGGCTGTGTGACTTCGAAAATCCCATCCTTTATCTGGAGATGAAGTAATAACAGGAAAACAAGTGGAGAGATGGAATACAAAGTGCTGTTCCACTCTTCTCATACCAAAACATTTCTCCATCCACTAGCAGAAAGTGCATGGACTATTAACAGGCCTTGTACACCACCCCATATTAATTCAATATGAAGCACTTAATTCACTGTCTTCAGACCATTCTTGGTTTCAAACAGTTCTTGTGTTACCTCTTCTGTGTCTGTTTTCCCTTCTGATGGCATTGCTTTCATGTTCCTGGTGCTTCACACACATCTAAGCTTGCAATGGTGAAGAGCTTGAGTTTTAACTACTGTCTGCTATAAACACAAGGGAATTCCTTTATCTCCTATTTTTTTTCCATTACTAATCCAGATGTACATGGAACTGCTGTTTAAATCTGTGAAATCATCTCACTGAACTACAAAACAATGACCTGAGGGAAAAACCTAAAGTTAGAAGTGGTAACTGATTTATGGGCCATACATCAGTATCAGAGTTCCTGAAGCTTATCCAGGTCAGAGCAGACAAAACCAAAGGATCCACACCAGAAGCACTGGTGATGGTCTTCATCTTCACTTTCAAGATCTCTCTTTCATCCTTGGAATGTTTGAGGATCTTCATAAACTGAGAACACATTGAAGCTGAAGACTTGGTTTTGGCATCATTTCAAACTGATTTTACTTGTTTTACTCTCAGCATAGATATAAGTCAACATATCCAGTAGTACCCAACAATTTTTGCATATTTTCAGTTCTAAAAAGCTTTATTTGTATGAGACGTGGCTCTGGACCGCAATCAATCTCTGGGCAATCACATGAAAGGGGCTTTTCCTCCCACCCATGGAAGGACACAAATGCCTGCCAATCTCAAAACCTGCAAACAGGATTGCATGAGAGCAGAGGCCAGTCTCATGGGACCTCTCCATTAGGAAGCAGTACCCCAGTTCAAACCTGTTGATGGGATCCCAGTGCCAAGCTAAACACAGAGCTGCTAGGGTGCCAAGACAGCATGGGAGCTATGTAGAGCCTAAGTGCATCCTCCTCATTAGCATCATCTGAGATGAGGGTCTCATCACAACCCTCTCTGGTGGGCCTGCTGGCCTCATTATCATCGAAGAAAAGCATTTGCTGTCAACGTGTCAAGAACCAAATGAGGATTATTTCACCCACCATTTACAATCACTTGGCACCCCTGCTTTGGCTGCTCCACGTTGCCCCCCAGCCAACACACTTCAGCTCAGGATAAGGGTGTTGGTTTTAATTACCATTTTTATTCTTTGGTTTAAAAGCAGTTGAAGAAGGAAGCAGAGTGCTGGCGTGTGCTTCCTCCCATGGGTGCAGGTCACCAGCCCTGCCCCAGCACACCCACTGCCGCTCGGCTGCAACACCTCCATCGCACTGGCTACAGGGTGCATAGAATTCAAACACAGGCAGTCAGGATACAAGACGACGCTTATGAGCAGTGAAAGGCACTCCTGGCAAGTGGGAGCCCCCCTCCTCTCCACCACACACACTCCTTCCCCTCCAGCTGGGAAACAATGGAGGAAACCTGTACAAGCCTGAATACAAAACAACCCCGTGCTCTGAAACAAAGCCGGATGTGTCGGTGTGAAACAGACACTTGTCAGCCCAAGCAAGGCTCAAGGCACAGTTACGGCTCTTAATTATTACCAGCCTGGCTCCCCGAATGGTCACGTTTTTTCCACAGTTACTAAATAAGTTAATCACTTCATGAACAAGGAGATCTGCAGATGCCTTTGGGGCTTTGTTAACATAGTGCCTAAGCCAGCTTTACACTGGCTTCTAATCCTCTTTAAGACCGTATGAGGCAGTGAAGTAGCCTATAATCAGTTTTTAAGGTTATAGACAATATCCCCACTCAAGCTGGTTGCCTAGAGCAACAGTGCAGGAACTGAATACTAGCAATGAGATTGGATTACTTGCCTTGTTTATTCATCCATATATATTTATCCTCTGCTCTGCCTACAGCAGAAGCAGGGATTTTTGTTGCCTGTGCCTTACACATCCGGATGCAGAGCAGAATTTATGTAAAAAAATGCAGACAGGCTTCAAGAATTAATCTCTTCCCATTTCTGATTCTCTCCTTTCCCTCTCCACTTCAATACCTGAAAGTTCAAAACACTCCCAGAATGGAGATCGCTTGCAGTGTCTCAGCAGCAGTAACAGCCTTCCCACTGCTTTGCATCCACATGGAGGTGGAAAGCTCTCTTTCATGAGTGCTGGCATCACCAGCGACATTTAGGCAGCCTGCAGGCTCACCAGCAGGCAGCAGGAGCTGCTATTTCACCTTCACTGAGGATCTGTCCCAGCCTGACCTATGGTAACTCCAACTGCCATTTGTATAAAGCAAATTGCTCTGTATTTGAAATCCACTGAAGAAAAGTCTGCCTGTGTACCTGTTTCTATCATTATATCTTCATCCTACGTCCTTTATTTTCCCTCTGGTCAAAACCACTCTTCCCTTTTGTACTTTACGCTTAGGCATAGTTTTAACCGGAGCCAGGACAACTCATCTATTCATTCTTGCCTGCAGTGGCTATTTAGATTGACCTGGTTAACTGGTGTTAAATCCAGGCTCTTCCTTAGAAAGCAACGTGATACAAAAACTGTATTACAGATAGAAGACTTGCAGAAATGATGTTAAGAATGCAGTGAGCAACTGCCCAGTTGTTACCTACAAACTTCAGAGACAGCAGAACATCCTGAACAGAAGCAGCCTGTGTGCTTCCTCACACCTACAAAAGGCACAGTGCAGAGGTTCAGAGCAACCTGTGAGAAGATGAAATGAAGCTGCTGTGGATTCTCTTCCACCTAGTCCTATTGCAAGAATAAATTTCAGTGGGGTTTTGGTATCCCATCAGCCTCTTTAAAAATCCCAAAGTGCACAGAGAAAGCACATCCTTGTGTTGTGATGCTTCTGTTTATCCCAGTTGTTGTGGGCTTCACACCTTGTGCAACAAATTTAACCAGTCTTTCCTATGCACAGACAAAAATACCTTCTTGGAGCTCTCTCTAACCTTAGGCAATGTAAAAACCAGTCATTAGCAGTACAGCTGAAAGGATCATCTTCACCTCTCACATTCCAAAACTCTGGAGCTCAGCTGTGTTCAGTGGCCAGACCAACCTACAGAGCTGACCCTGCTGTGCAATGGACATCATATATTAGAGTACCTCCCAAAGAAAAAGAGTCACCCAATTTCCTCCCACAGCTGTGCAGGCCCTAACAGCTAGAACACATTAGCTCGCCGAAGCACTGCTGTGGCATCTATTAAGGAAAGAGGGGCTGCAGGAATGAGGACCCAGTCTCAGGAACCATCACACGTTTCACTGTAATCTGAAACACATCACTTTGTACCTCAGCTCTTCGCTAGTAAAATGGTGTGTTCATTCAATAAAAGAGATTGGAGGTTTGACAGTCAATAAATTTGCTACCAAATGGCAGATGAACTCAGTGAATGGCTGTTGATGAAGCAAAGGGAGTATGAATTGGGCAGAAGGGAAACAAAGAGTTCTGCCCTGTGTTTCAGGACTCCTACAATGCCAGGCCTCATTTTGGGAAGGATGAAGTGTATCCCTTCAGTATTTTCAAAACAAAACTTTGTCTTTCCAGTTTGAAGTGGGTTTTTTTTTTTCTGGGGGGGGGNTCTTTGCCTCCTAGATATGCTTTTTAAAAAACAAAAAAATGTTTTGTTTTTTTTTTTTTTGGTGTTTTTTTTTTTTGGGGGGGGGGGGGGGGGGGAGGGGTTTATGCACATTGAAAGTCACCTAAATTGAAAGAAAGAGGAAAAGCAGGAGTTAAATAACCCCAAATCAAAACAGAACATTTCAGTCTGGAGCGAACTCATCAGCTGGGACACCTCAGGTTGACCCAAAATGAAAGTTTAGTGGTTTTCATTTCACTGAAATAACTGAAGACAAAATAACTGTCTCAAACTGACACAAACTGTTTCCCCTCACACCTCTCACTGTAGAACCCATCTTTGGTTTCTGCACTAACAGAATAAACCAGTGATTCTCATATATTATTAGTTGATTTCTCACACTGCTCACCCAACTGGTGATACACAGCTTAAGCTGGTTGGGACCATCTACCATGTGAATGCAAGTGTCTCCCACAGGGACATAGCCACGTGCTGTCTTGCTGCTTTTCCCAAATCCTCAGAAAATGAGCATCTAATGATGGGGGAACCGCTCCTGGCACAGTCCCCCATGTGTCTGTTAACCCCCCCTGCAGATGGCACTGCGGGAGCATCTGAGCTCCCTGCAGCCAAGAGGAGCCTCTGCTCCCTGCCATCCCCTGCACTCACATCATTTCCTTGGCCTACTTATTACTTGGGTTTTTTTTCCTTTTATTTTCCTCCCAGAGAAATTATTTATCATAGGGATTGCCAGCGCTTAATAAACATCCCTCCAAGAATAAATTTGTTTATCTAAGGTATTTTATTATGCTGCCTCAGATAAAAGAGAGGGGAAAAAAAAATCCTCCCCAGAATCTCTTTGCCTGTGCAAACAGTGGAAGAGCAGCGTCCTTGAGCACAGTTTTCAAAGGGGAGGTTTGTCAGAAGCCACTTCAGCTGTTAAGGAATGAGTTATCTTCCAAATGAACAAAAAGAGGTGGTGGCGCAAGCCCTGGCAATTGATCCAGTGTGACAGAGACAGATTTAGGAACCTCAAAGCATTTTGTTCCAGGGGCTGCGCTGGTTGTCCTCCTGTTTCACCTTCTGCTGTCATCCAGGCTGGGTTGTGGGGGGAGGAAGACGGAAGCATTTTACATTCAGGTTGCAGTGGTTCGAGTAGCACCGCAAGACAGCAGGTCATGGAAAATCAGAACTTCTGTCACTCAATCCCACCGCAGGTTCCGCCTCTGCTTCCCCCCTCCTTTTGCTGCTGTAGGAGCCTGTGTCTCTGTGCTGATGAGCAACGCACGAGCTCGCAGATCCGCTACGGCAGTCAGGCTCCCCACGCCACAAAATCATCAAGTAACACCAGCTGGGGCCCTGGCAATAGCAGCCCTGGGCTGTGTGAGGAGATAATGCAGTGAAAGGAATGCTTATTAGAAGCAGGAAGCCTGGCAGTAGGATTTCTCATCCCAAATACAAGGTTTGCAGCAGTATAAATAATTCATGTCAATTGCCAGCATCCTGGAAATTAGTTAAAGTAGGTTAGGAGGGGAAAAAAAGGAAAATAAAATCACACTCCAATGCTCTCCATTCAAAAGGAGTTAGCTGCTTGTAATTGGCCAGTATGGAAAGAGGGGACAGGAATTAAAACCTCATCTTTGTTGCATGAGGCTGTGCTAGCAAGATACAGGTTATTTTCCAGGTTGCTGGACCCAACCCTTCAACTTCTTGCCCAAGCTGTATGGCGTGGCCCTGCCTGTGACATGTATGGGATGGAGCAGTGCTAGCCCGTTGCCCTGAGGATCCACCCCACTTTGGGCGCTCAAACCACTCATAAGTCACCTCAGGGAGCAGGGGCTGGTGTTCCAAAGCTCTGGAGATTCTCTCCTGGATTGGTGCTTTGAGTCTCCACAGTTGTGAAAGTTTGACAGAACTGGCCACTTCTCCCCTTGGCAACTGAAGGAGGAGAGAGTCCTCGGATGCAAGGGACAGACATGAAATGCACCAAACACTGTCTTTAGTGTTTTCAATCTATTTCTTCTTTGTTCTGCATGACAGGATTTCCCAATGCCCCAAACACTGCTGTTAGGAATGTACACAGGATCATAGAATGGTTTGCGCTGGAAAGACCATCTAGTTCCGACACCCTTGCCATAGGCAGGGACGCATCACCCTAGACCATGTTGCCCAAGGCTCTGTTACTTTCTATGTGTTATTGCTCGAGTATAACCCACCTACAGCCTCAGTAAAGCCAGTTAAGATAGAGCCTTTTGAATTCCCTATCTTCATCCAATAGCAACTTGAGCACTGTGGATATAGTCAGCATAATGGAGGCCAGCACCTCCCCCTCTGACTTGTCAAAAGCTATTTCATTACCAAAAGCAATCCAAGCCATGAGTTGCCCTCTTCAGATCTATCCAAATTCCAGCTCTCACTGAACTCACCCCCCCACTCCCTCGGCTGCAATCTTCTCCCTAATCTAATAGTCCACCAGCAATAAAACACAGCCATGCTGGTAGAATGCTTCCTTGCTAAAATACCTCTGTGCCCATCAACAATGCTCTGAAAAAACTGTTCCAGTAAAGTGAGAATCCTAAAACACAGTCTGAAAAACCTGCATCTTTTTCCATTTAAGTTTGATCCCTGTGGCTGACTTCCAGCTCCTCTGTCTGAGTGCATGGACCTTTACAAAACACCAGATATCATGAAAAATGGGTCCCCAAGGAAAGCTGAGCACTAAGCCAATGATTGTCTCAAATAATCACCATATGCATGAACACATACATCTTTCTGCATATGGCACCAAACCCTTCACTCCTGCTGGACCACACGTATGTCTCCACAGAAGTTTTCCAGGAACAAATGGCCATCCAAACATGCAGGATACCACTGTCTGCTCCACCAGGCAAGAACACATCTTCAACACAGCCACTGGTAGATCTGTCAGCATTACAGGAATTAAAGGCTCTGACTCCATCACAGCTGGGTTCTCCAGAGACTGAAACTCCTTATAGCATGGGAAGCAATTTGACTCAGAAAATACAGGAACATTCCCATCTGGCTTCCTGTCTATCCTGACCCAAACTTTGGATGCCATTCAAATACACATCAGGGTTCCAGAAAACTGCTGGAGCTGCCTCTCTCACATTGAAACAAAGCACCCATTCAAAACATGGCACTTCCAGTTTTTTCCATGTTACTTATATAGGATAAAGTTGCATGACAAACAAATGAGACCCAGAGAGCTTATTATTTAAATGAGAAACCTATGGTTTTCCTCTTCAAAAACCATATGATTCAGCCTAAGAAAGAAGCCTACACCTCACAGGCAAGGCAGAGTATTTTTCTCCCAAGTTATGATCGCTTTGTCTTTCTCCCTTGGAAGTGCTGTAGGTGTTCACTGGTTCTCAACACTTTTTGCAGCCACATTAAAAGTATGTTGCTTGGGAACCTCTTTTCAACTGGGCCACATCCTCTGCAGTTAACCCATTCAGGCTATTCTTTGCTTAAAAATCATGAAGCTCTTAATGAAGATGGCATAAAAATGATGCAAAGCTCCTGCTGTACATTTCCAACTAGAAAGGAGTAACTTAAAGAGTCAGAGGATGAATTTGATGCCAGAGTCAGGCAAGGGCTACAAACCACTTCATATATTTGAGAAGGGCAGCTAGGCCCTGATGTTAACATAAGATCAATGTTAATGCATATGATCCACAGAACTACCCAGTCCATCAGCCACACCAAGCATGCCAATGTACGACATCAAACAAACCAGCAGCAAAAATGGCAACTAGAACACCAAAACACTAGGCATGGGGCTAACAAGAAGCAGATGGTTTAACTCTTCAACTGAATCAAGCCACACAAGTCTATAGAAAGGCGCAGGCATACTTGAGGATGTATTTACTAGCTTCCCACAATACAAAGATTCATCCTGAACATGCTGCACTTTGCCTCTTTCAAGTGAGGATACACTTCATTCTGTATGGCTTACATCATGACACAGAGCTCCTGAACTAAAACTAAGTCCAGAGAAAATGCTTTGCAGTCTTCTGTCCTGGGAGGTTCTGTTAGGACAGGGGCCTTGCCTGTGTCTGATTTTGGATGGTACTCAGGAGAGGTTTAGATTGGATCTAAGGAAGAAATTCTTTCCTGTTAGGGTGGTGAGGCACTGGAATGGGTTGCCCAGGGAGGTTGTGAGTGCTCCATCCCTGGCAGTGCTCAAGGCCAGGTTGGACGGAGCCTTGTGTGGCATGGTTTAGTGTAGGGTGTCCCTGCTTATGGCAGGGGGGTTGGAACTGGATGATCTTAAGGTCCTTTCCAACCCAAATATTCTATGATTCTATGATTCTGTAGTGAAGCTTTTGTCTGAACTGGAGCTTAGCCTGGGGAGGAAAGCACCTGGATTGCTCCTCAGGAGGCTGCACTCAGTTCCTGGTTATGCCAAGCCTCCTGAGTGATGGTATTTGTATGCCTGTGTTACTTCTTTCTAAAATAGCAATAATATTCCTCCCATGTCCTTTGCCCATTTCTGTTAAGACTGAGCTGTGCTCGGTAAAAAGCATTTCTCACAGTGAGTAGATACAACATGTGGAATAACTCACCTTCCCCACTTCTCTGTTGAGATGCTTTTAAGATAAAACTGAATCAGAACATTGTAACTGATTTCATTTTCCATTTAGAAGTCTCTCATCACAATATGGTAAAGCTTTGTAATGAATGTACTTCCTATGCTATTTTATAAAAAGAGTGCTCGGGGAAATGCATATGATAATAAATACACGTTAAAATGACATTTATACATAACTTTGTGAGAAGTTCTAAAGAAATTCTAGCAGTGGGATCAGACACATTTCATAGCACAAACTGTATTTAATGGAGCTGTAATCAGAAGATAATGTGGGTGGATGTGGAACAGAACATGGCTTACCTTCTACAGGTAAAGAAGAAACAAAAACCAGCTTAATCTGACTGCACTTACCAGTGCCAAAAAGCCACTGTGAGCTGAGCAGGCTCTTTTTCCCCTTATTAGCTTAGGGAGCCTGGTTTGAATTTGTCATTTACAGTGGTCAAGTGCAGATTTTTTTTCCTTAAGCAGAACAAATAAAACAGTAATATGAAAATTGCTCAGTTAGTGGAGCCTCACAGTCAGCAGAGGTGTAGGATTCCTTTTTGTTCACTGCAAACCGGTTGCCTCATGTGCCCCTACAGCGCTCCATATTGAGTACAGTAATTACACCACTTCCTTCCCATCTGGGATTCAGTCCAAAGACATTTTACCAAGTAACAATGCTTTCTCTATTCACCCTCTTCAGAACAGAATAGTATTGTTTAGTTTAAGTGGGCTTCCAGCCAGAAGGAGGTCAATCATAACAAAGCACTGCCATTAAGATAAAGGCTAAAACTATGTTTTATGAAAAGCATCCAACTCTTGACAGTTGCCACTTGAGTGACAAGTTTGCACTGGGGGTGTTTCATGTACTTAGCTTTTGTAATTTGGGTAGTGTTCGATTTCACATTTGTGTTTATTTATTGCAAGCCACAGAATCACCCTCCAGGTTTCCGCAATTTTCTCTCAAGGAAAATACAATGTTCCATTGCCATTAAGTAAACAAAGTTGGGGTTAACATACACTTTAAAACATCACTGGGGTTTTAAGCCTGCCAGTGGCTCAGCTTGTTTACAGTTCGCGGTCTCAGGCGCTTTCCCTGTGGTTCTCTATATGGTAATTCTGCTGTAGAAAATAGCTGGCATTGTCTACTCTCCTTTTTTGGTGATGTTTGCAAGGAAAGCTACCTCTAATGAAGCTGTAAGGGTGACAGGATCTTTGCAGCTATCACACCTACACAGTAATACTGTTTCTTTTATTTCTATTGTTCTTTTCTATAAACATTTGGTCTGAACTACCCCTCATAGGAAAGCTTCCCCTTTGTGCTTTGGTACACACTGAATTCCTATCATCAGTTCTCCAACAACCCTCTGATATCCTCTGGAGTACCTGTTTGAAACGTTGCTGTGTCTTATCTTGCAGCTTCTCTATAACTGAGCACTTTTTTCTCTTTCAGTATAGGATTAAATAACCCTTCTTGGTTAATTTTCCATCCACTCTAAAATAATGGGTTTCAAATTGAGATCCAAGAGAGGAGGACAGTTGTATGTTTAAGACCCTAGAGGGCAGAACTGGGGAGATTAATTTTCTCTATACTTCCTTGTTTAACCTTATGTGTGTCACTTGACAACACTATGCTTCATTCCCATTCAAAAAAAGAGGGCAATCCTTTCATTTATTCCACTTATTTGGGATGGGAGGGATGGGGATGACTATTTAAAAGGTAGAGGCTTATACAAAGTCCAGCACAGAGGAGCTCCAAGGTGATCCGGGGTTTCCAGGGGCTATCATAATAAAACTAATACAGTCCACTTGCAGAGCATCCTTCCACTGATGTTATGAAGCAGTTACGCATTCTGATAAACACTCTTGCAGACAGACAGAGCCTGTGTCAAGTTAAAATGTTCACAAAGAATGCCTTCATTGGTTAGCACATTGTTATTACCCTCCTATCTCAAAGATGAGGAGATTATGTGATACACAATGTACTGGCCAAATACTTCATAGAATCATAGAATCATAGAATAGTTAGGGTTGGGAGGGACCTTAAGATCATCCAGTTCCAACCCCTTTGCCATAAGCAGCAACACCTCACACTAAACCATGTCACCCAATGCTTCATCCAATCTGGCCTTGAACACTGCCAGGGCTGGAACACTCACAACCTCCCTGGGCAACCCATTCCAGTGCCTCACCACCCTAACAGGAAAGAATTTCTTCCTTATATACAATCTAAGCCTCCCCTGTTTAAGTTTGAACCCTCCACCAAAAATTCCTCCATTGCTTCTCATATAACCCACATTTAAGTACACCCTCTGCACAACATCATCAAAAGTTTCTCTGTCCTCAAGCAGTAAAGGCAGAATTAAGCCCTCAACATTACAGTGAAAACACGCTAAGATCTAGATTGCTAAAAAGCTGAGGGGGCAAACTCCTACTGATGTCAATTGTCTTGGCCAAACACTACAGCTAAGCAAGACAAGGTACCAGCTCCCAGGAGACCACCAGAGTGTCACTTTATGAACATCTGTCCTGCCCCTCAGTAGTTCTCTCTTGAAATATTTCAGGGTCTAGTACTCAGGCAAAAAAGTATTAAGGAAAGAGAAGTACTGCTTCTTGTTATGGCAAGAAAGGAGTCTGTTCAGACCTGTCAGATACAACCATTTCTGTGAGCTTGTCAGATTTGGTACCTGCTGTTTGCTGATTTAATGCCGGGCAGTATGCTCCTCACAAAACTTACCCCTCTTGTATCCTTAAACCACTGTATTAGTAATAAATTTTTAATAATTTATTCCTTTCCCTTCCTGGAAACATAGAAATTTATTAAAATATTCAAGTTATATTCATTGAGGGACAAGGGAAGAGAGGAGGATGAATACATGTGCACTGGGGGACATGAGACAACACTGGGAACTGCAGTCTTGGGAGAACTGCATTCTGTCTTGCACCCGTCTCTCATCAGCCATATCATTATCATCAACAGCCACTGCAGAGCCTGCTGTGCAGCCAGCATTCACTACTCTGCTCACTTTCAAACAGACACAAATCTTCATCACAGAAGTCACACTTGTAGTAACTGAAAGCCCTATTGACAGCATGTGCTATATGCAATCTGGAGAAATTAAATCACCCTTCATCTCCGCATATGGATCCTTCCAGAGGCTGGGCAGGAGCGCATTAATGAGGTTGTCCGTGATGCCTTGGATAACTGCAGACTGTGGCACACCGCCTGTTGTCTGCTGGCTGTAGTCTCCAAGCTAGTTAAACCAGTTCCATTTGTCAGAACTAAAATTAACTCACACTCTCAATGCTATCTTAATTTGCTAAATCCTACAGTTCAACCCAGATTATCCAGACTTCAATTATCCAAAACTCCGTGGTATTCAAAACAGGGTCAAGTCTCTTGACATCCATTAAGTACCTTGAAAATTCCCTCAGTTATCAGAGACCTCATTTATATGAACATATTCCATATCCCCAGTGGTTTTTATATAATTGAGGCTGAATGTCAGGAAGGTTTTGATTTCAGCATATTTTGACTGATAATTGAAACTTACAGAGATAGCAATTATTTCATTAGATTATTTTGTGTGTATGTGTGTGTGCGTCCCCTTTTTTTCTTCCTCTGTCCTGAGAAGCTTATTTCATTCTGACTTAAATCTCCTTTTGACACCCCAACTAGGCACTTCCAGGCCCTCAGCACCACCTGAATGCAATGACACTGCCACTGCAGGAGCAACTTGAGGCTCCAGGCAAGCTGGGAGTGGAGCACAGAGGAAGACAGTGCCTTGAGGATCTCCTCAAGTGCTCCTACCATGGGGCAGAGAAATGAGAGTTGGACATGGGCTCAGATCCATCACAGTCATACTGAAGCTCAGTCTAACTAGTTGATCACATCTTGAAGCACACAGAGCAACCTTAGCTAAGCATGAAACACATAGCTAAGGTCTGATAATTGAACGTCAACAGCTGAAACAATAAGCCAGTGCCTTGCTGAGGACCACTCTTCTCTACACTTAACTGGATGCTACCCAGTGTGAGCAGAGGGTAACATGCGACTCCTGTGTCACATTCACTGCAAAAAGGGATTCATGGATGCCAAAACAATTTTTATGCAGCTGAATGTGGATGGAGTCCACCTCTGTATTTCGACCAGTGAGACAAAGATACAGCAAATGTATTCAAAGCAGAAAATCAAAAAAACCCAATTAATACGAAATTCAAATACTTATGAAATACATAAATATTGTAAGTGAGCTACTTTGTATTACAAGTTATTAAAATTTACATTCCATACTTATTTCATTAAAATAAGACACACTGCAATCAGCACAGGTAATGCAAAGTGCATGCTCTGTACAAAATTCAAATGTTTTCAGCTGGTTTAGCATTTCAGTGTTGCAAACAACCTGCATAATGTATAAACTGCAGATACTGATGTGACAGGCAGGTTCCTGGCAGGACTTATCCATGAATGTGAATTTTGGAACCACTAGCAATGAGCAGAACACATCATTCACTGAACTATTCCTGCTCTTTAAGCGTGATGCCACCGGGCCTGGAACAGATCTGCAGAGCTGTGAGTGAGCACCACAACAGTGCTGGGGAAGCGTTATGTGTAGGTTTCAGGAACACTAGCTCTTAACCATTTCCTCATGTCCATTCCTAGGAAGGAATGGGTGCTATATGGATCCACCAGAATTAGAATGGGTGCACACCCTCTCAAACTGGCTCATGATTATGCAGGCAGATGTCTGTCTTTATAACATATCAAAGAGCATTTTTAGGCTTCCAAAGCTCTAAACACACCAGCTGTACATCCATCTCTGAGTGAACAGCAAGGCAGTTTGACTCGTAACACACAGAATAATCACAAAGCTCTCATATGTGACACAACGCTGTCCAATAACCATTCAAGTGATTAGGCTTTATCTCTAGTCATGATGCACAGAGTTTCAGCAAGCCTATTACATACACACAGCATGCCAAGAGGCTGAGGATCACAACATTGCATGGGAGCTATAATGAAACACTTGAATACACTTTATAAACTATTTATATATAGAAGCGTAATCTAAAGCACCAACAGATACTTAATGACTAAATTCTTTAAGTCCTTACACAGGTCAGAAGGCAGAAAATTCAAGAGGCTGCTCATCAATATTCCTTTCACCCTACCTACAACACCTGCTTCTGGTGATTAGAGCACATGCATTGCCTAATCTGTAAATGTCAATAATATTTGTTAATTGGTTATTATTCCTTCCACATTGGAACCTTTAGGAATGAGTTTAAGCATTTGGTGAGTGAAAGACTGCTATAATTATCGGGATGGAACTGCGCTCTGGAAACTGCTTTTTTATTGCATGCTCTGTGCATGAAAAATATGTTCCACAGCAAACTGAACTATAGCTCCAAATGCTAATTCATACACTTAAACATACACATCTGTGTACTGTTTAACTAACTGCTAGCTTTAGCAGAAGCAACACAGTATTAAGATACAAGAGCTGGTAAGACAAGGCCTGGTGTCTCAGCATGAAATGGGTTGATGTGCAGCGCACAGATTGGAGGTGATGGCACAATGCGACACGATATGTCACCACCTCTCTCATCTTGATGCTTGTTTGTCCTGTATCCAAGTTGAGAAGAGATGCAAAACCAGCGAAGCGATGCTGTGCAGTCCATGAACAGTCTGGGCTGTCTTTCAGCTCACAGCAATTCCAGTTGATACGAACTCAACAAGCAATAACAACCACAAAAGTGTCCTCATTAGCAGTGTCCTGGAAGACAGATATTCTTTTTGCTTACAACATCTTTGGTTAAAAATGGCTGCCTTGGGAACAAAGGGCCTTGGGAGAGTAAATGTGCTACGGGGGGACAGTATGAAAAAAGAAAGGAGAACAAAAGGTAGAGTTGAGAAAGGAAGCAATAAAAGTAGAACATTAACAGACGCAATGAAAACAAAGATTTTAAATAAAACCAAGATATATTCAGAAATTCTGGGAAGGTCCATCCATGAAAATCCATGAAAAGGATCCCAGAGCTGCAGTGGCAAATTTACTTCATCAGAAGAATTTCAGGAGAAGGTGTCTATTCCAGTGTTATCCTGGAACAAGACAACCAGAGTCAGACCTGGATTTCTGGGAGAAGGAAATACCAGAAATCAAGTACTTTGGATTCTCAGCTGCTAGAACCGTCATCATACACCCAAACTCATGGATTTCCAAAAAAGCAAGTGATACAGAGAAGAGAATTGTCCTAAATTTGCACATCTCAGGCAACACAAGACACTCATTACATTACAAATGAAAGCCTTCTGGATTGTTTTGAGGACAGGAGGGGAATCCCAGCCTGTCCCTTTGAACTGGAAAACATCCAATAGTACTTGTCTAGAGAATGAGCTGCAGAAACAGACCCTGGCAGGCAGCAAATCTGGTTTGGATATGGATTACACAGCAGGGGGGCTGGGGAGGAAGGGATACTTCCCTCTACCTTAGGTCAGTCTTCAGCACATTACCCTGATAACGCTGAAATCTCTCTTGAATTGCCTGCTTTCATAGGCTTTATCAAGCCAAGTTATGTTCCGCCTATCCGCAGCTGCAGCAGCAGGAAGCGAGGCGCTCTCCTCGCCGGCCCCATGTGCATGCCTACAGTAACCACATTAACCGCAAAGCGTGTTTTTATCTTGTTAAGCCGCTAAGCTCTGAAGTGTTCCGTTTAGTATGGTAATAACAAGGCTGAGTGATAAAGCTTTCAGTGGGTAGAGAAACAGCAGCCAAGATCTCCTGTGAAGGGGACATGCAGTTTGTTTCCTTTACACGGATTCTTCTGGACACGCCAGCACAGAAATAAATCAAATTCCGTAAGCTAGATAACAGCCTGGCTAAAATACAGGCCAACAAAAGCTGGGAATTCAGCATTAAAGAGGCTCTGTTAAATAATTTAGGCCAACAAGTTGACCTGCCAAACATGATAAGGAATATCCTCTAGATATTAACCAATAAAATAAACCACACTATTTATGCGCTCAGATGTTCTTAAATAAAGACAGTATTTGGCAGTATCTGAAGAAAGAAGTTGGTTGTTTCCTGTTCTGGTTTTGCATGAGTAGTCCCCTAATGAAAACAGGAGTAGTAAACACACCCATGGACATGGAGCTGTTGGAACAAGTCCAGAGGAGGGTCACGAGGATGATCAGGAGATTGGAGCATCTCCTGTACAAAGACAGGCTGAGAAAGTTGGGGCTGTTCAGCCTGGGGAAGAGAAGGCTGCGTGGGGACCTCATAGCAGCCTTCCAGTATCTCAAGGGGGCCTATAGGGATGCTGGGGAGGGACTCTTCATTAGGAACTGTAGTGACAGGACAAGGGGTAATGGGTTCAAACTTAAACAGGGGAGGTTTAGATTGGATATAAGGAAGAAATTCTTTCCTGTTAGGGTGGTGAGGCACTGGAATGGGTTGGCCAAGGAAGTTGTGAGTGCTCCATCCCTGGCAGTGTTCAAGGCCAGGTTGGATGAAGCCTTGTGTGGCATGGTTTAGTGTGGGGTGTCCCTGCCTATGGCAGGGGGATTGGAACTGGATGATCTTAAGGTCCTTTTCAACCCTAACTATTCGATCATTCTAATGTTCTGCTCCCATCATGCTCTGCCACACACACACAACAGTCATTCTATCGACCCAAAATACCTCATCATTCAAATGAGCAGGCTGGTCAAGACCTTCTCACTAATGATGTAGACCTGGAGTGAGGATCACCATGAAAGAGTTCACTGCTTGAATAACCTCAGCAGTGTCACTGCCTTCCCTGCACAGAGCAATCCACTTCAGTTCTCTGACCCTCGGCTCCTCCTGCCTCCCAAAGATCCACCTCCACTTTTGTTTCCAGCAGTGCTGGAGCAGGCTGTTCACAGGGATTCACATCTTTCTATTGGTCTCATCAATGTAAACCACTTTTCATTTCTTGAGTTCATGCCTCACTGATCAAGGTGATGTTCATTTGCAACCCAATTTAAACTAATGGAAAGTTCTTCAAGTATCTCCAGATGAAAGAAACTAGTCTTTAATCATTTATATTGCTATCACACACACACACCCCTTCAACTAGCCTCCAAAGCAGCTACTCTCAGACAGTGGCAGGTCAGTGGTTCATTTTTCACCACCACACATTTGTGCTCTTTCCAAAAGGCAGTTTCAAGTCCAGCAGTCTGTCCATGACCATGTCCTGCACTCACAGAGCAGTTTCAATGAAGTTAAAAGGACAATTTTCAGTGTGTTTATCTGTTTTGATTACTTGCAATAGAAAATGAAGTTAATAAGCAAAACAACAAAACCCTTATAGAAAAGGTAGAGCTATAATTGCCAGCTCCTAATCCTTACAAATCATGTGATTAGTGCTCCTCCAGTGCTGTGAAACAGGATCCAAACCAGTCATGTGCACAAAGGGACTGACCACACCGTCAGCCTGCAGTTAGTGATGGGGTGGTGTGTGCAGTGCCTGTGCTGTGCAAAGATCTCACATGTATCCCCTTGGGAAAGACCATTTTATTTTGCACAGTGGAGATCTGAGGACCATGATGTCCCAAGAGATGTACAGTCTTGCTTCAAATTCCTGATGCAGATTCCATAAGGAATATTATCTTTAAAAGTGGAGCTCTTAGCACTTAAATCAGCTCCAGGTAGTCTGCATTTTGGTTCATTATTTTAACTTCTCACTACCGAGTCACAAACAGCAGCATCAGTTGCTTAACTTGCAGATAACTGTTCCAGCCAATGCTTTCCCTCCCTAATATCATTGGCCTCTGCCTTTTAAGCTAAGAGAAGCTATTTATTTATTAGGTTTATCATTGTGAAACAGCCTTTTTGGAGACATAAATCACAGCACTTGTGACTTGCCAACTTTCCATTCAGTGCAGTTTTGCAGCAATGCATGTTTCCTCTGTATCTCTACTCCTGCAGAAAACAGAAGTTCAAATCACAAGGTGCTGGAAATACCATGAAATTTAAATTAACCATGTTCTCCTGCAGACAGCAGAGCTCTCATCAAGTATATGGCCTACTGCTTGCATGAACTTGCTTCCCAGAAGCTGAAGCTCTGCAATAACAAAGAGCGAGGCTTACAAATTCACTACTCTCATCCTTAAAGGCCAGGAACAAAGAAATTGAGATCTGATGTCAATAACCACACTTGTTCCCAAAGATAACACACACACATCTGCAGAATATTATTCATACAAACAGTATGTGGTGCTTGGTGGGAAACTGGAGTTTACTTAGTGGGGGAGTTAAGTGAAGAAAAGTAGGTCTCCCAGTATAGGCTTACCAATGCATGTGCCTCTGCCTGATGCTTTTCCAGATTTTATACAAAAAATAAGATTTTACAGCCCCAAGCAGTCTGCCTGCAAGAAAACTGCCTATTCATAGAATCACAGTTAGGGTTGGAAAAGACCTTAAGATCATCTAGTGCTGCATCAAAGGGAAAAGGAGGAAGAACAGAACACCAAGTAGATCACTAAAGCCAAGCTCTTGCTGCAGACACAGACTTGAAATTGTCATGACTTTTCAAAGACCAGCAAATCTGTGTAACCCCAAACTGAATGCTCCAGTGGTGGAGCAAAGCCTGGGGATGTCACCACTGTGCCATGCCAGACCAAGGATTTGGCTGCTTTGCAAACCGGATGAAAACACTCAGAAGGGTCAAGTGCCGCATTCTTGCTTGTCAAGTGCCACAGGATCTTTGGCTGAGAGCAAAGGGTGGGATGCAAGGAACAAAAATGGCAGAGAATAAACTAGGATTTTTAATTATTGAAGGAGAACTGGGGCCCACATGCCCCTGCAGAAACCCATCAATACTGCTGCCCTTTGGAGTTGCAGGCACTGGTCTGGGACAGCAGCAGCTGGTCTCAAACTCACTAAGTTTGAATTATCAGAGTCTGATCAGCAGCTTATGCTGGATAACTGCTCACAGCCGTATTTGACTATTAGTGCTCACTAGGGGCTGCCTCTCTCTAAACAGCACCTTATGGCATGGCCGGTACCTTAGCTGCAGACAGGAATGGATTAAACCCTGCTGAGTCCATTCAGCTACCTAGGAGACACTTTAATCTCTAAGAAAACTTACTAAGCGCTTGGAGCCACTGAAGCCTGCAAGTGTGGGCTCTGCAAGGGGAGCTTTCGAGTCACCATGCAGAGATAGATGTGGGCTCTGTGTGGAAGCAAGCAGGCTCTATCCTGCTGCGAGCCAGCTGAATAAGGAAATGAATATCCACCATCTTTGCCAAGCACAAAGAGTCACAGTGATTTCCAGTCTCCCCTTTCCTAACTGCATACACACGATTTGAACTGGAAAAATGAAGAAAACAACCCATTAGAACATTGGCAGCAGCTCTAAGCCACCACTTCTGCGTGCAAAGAGTTAAGCAGAAACATGGCAGCCCACTGCAAACCACCCCATGGCAACTTCTTCAGCTGCACCAACAGTTAGATTTAGGGTGTCTCAGCTCCTTCTTCACGCCCTCTACTGCATTGTTCAAACACCATTTAGCAAACTGTGTCAGTCTCCTCCTGCTCACCCAACAGCGCTCTCAGCACCCTGACTCTACAGTCATTGAGACTTGTGCAGAGGCAAACATGGGGTAACCAAGGCCTCTTCCCTGATTCCCAGTGCCTGATGTTTCCAGTAGTTTTACCCATCAGTTCTGTGTCTTTCTAATTTAATTTTCCAAAATGTTTTTATTTCCATTCCCTTACCATTCTTTTCCATCCAGTTATCCCCACATCACATATTTACTCCTTCTGACCTCACCACCTTGCATCCTTTCTTCTTCACATTCTTTTAAGCATATGCTGCTCTTCCCAAAACTGAATTTTAAAGAGCTGTGAGTTACTCACTGTAACCAATGCTGGAATTACAGAGGTGTTTATTAGCATCACCTAGTGAGTAGCAGATGTCAGACTGCAGAAGACACTGCAGATCCCCAGCACAGCTCCACTCCAACCCTGTCCAGACTGACACCTCCCAGTCTGGCTGGAAGAACTTACAGAGCAAGAGAACACATTCACCACCTTGTAGAAACAGCAGCAATAGATACTCTTGTCTCACATTCCCCCTTCATAAATGATACCTCAAAGCTTTCAGCCCATACTATGACCAGTAACAACCTCTTCATTACCTGCCGTGAGTTTGGACAAGACTGTCCTGAAATAGCAACCAGAAAGTAAGTAAACCCCACGGTATGCTATAAATTGTTAGACAAACAGTAACCTTACAAACAGACTACAACATTTCGGCGCCTGCAAAACTGAGGCAAAAATTCCAGTATTCGCTTTTCCGTAATATTTAAACTCCCATTTAAGCTCTCTAGAATGCCTATCCTACCAACGCACAGAAACAAAGGAAATAAGTAGTTAAGTTAGTCAAGCCCCACCTCCCATACAAACACCAGCTCCCATTCATAACCTCAATTACCTCCCTCTCACCACACACAGCCCACATCTCCCCATCCTCACCCCCAGGAGCCAGCACACACACTTCATTCCCCCCGCAATCACTGCTTGTTACAGCTGCTTAGATGGGAAGGGGTTGATGTGGCTTTCTTTGATTAGACTGTAGAAATGTGGGTTGCTTTGTACCAGCGTGAAACAGAACAAGGGTTACTGCTCAGGTTTCCCCTGATGGGGTTGGATGTGGATTGCTCCAAGAGTTTCAGGAAAGCTTCCAGGTGTGGTATGTGAATTCCACCAGAAACTTCGGTTTGAAAGGAATCTTAAACCTGTGATTTTGGCTTGTTCTTTTTGCTACAACTGGGGGCTGCTGCAATCCAGTGCCAGTCTGCAGTTCGTTTTAAAGCAAGAGCATCTGGTGGGCATTGCTCTCATGGTTGAAACCTTGCACAAACCAAGCACTCGGCTAAACCTCAGGGGGCTTGCACGCTGCAGGGCACTGTGGATGCAAGAATGAGGATGACAACAGAGTGAAGAGAAGGGAGGAGAGAAACAGAAATTAACATCTTGGGCATTAAGATTTGACTAACTGGATGAGACAGGATTATTAAAAACTCAGGGATGGCAAGCAGGAGAGGCAGACAATTTTCCCTAACCTGCCCCATCCTGCCATTAACATTTAAATTGAAATGATGAATTACTGGCATAGCCATGGTCAAGGCCTCTGTATCCTCCCCTGTAGTAAGTACTGTGATGCATTGTCATGTGCAAACAGCTCTTTCATGAGACACCAAAAGGCTCTTAATAATGGATATTACACTTCTGCAATGATCACAGTGGAAAGCACCCAAAATTACCATCTTTCTTTGCAAAGTAATTTGTTATTTTAATGCTGTCAACCTGCAGAAATAGATTTATTGTTATTAATAATAGTGATTTGCCACATTTTGCTAGTTAAATTACAGTGCTGTATAGTTAGTTCCACAATAAAGGACTGGAAGCGTGCCAGGAGATTGCTCATAGCTCAGTGTAACAGCAATTGGCGCTGTTCCCATTAAGGCATTAAAATTTGAGTCAGAAACATAACAGATGCAAAACAAAACATGAGGTCGCTCGCGGGGATTATATAAAAACAATTAAAACAAATTAATTACCAGTTATGTTAGTGTTTCTCCGTGTACACGTAGAATGATTACAAATCCATGCAGAGGTCTTTTAAAGACCATAAAAGTCAATAAGGATCCCTGAGGGATTACAAGGGAACTTTTGGTTTCCAACATAGCAGTGGGTTTAGGGAGATGAAATACAGGAGGCACAGGCTATGGGACAGGCCCCAGCTTCCCAGGAGCAGAAGCAGCTTCTGGAGGCTCCCAAGTACAAGAGTTAGGAGTGAAGAGGGAATAAGGCACAGCACCTCGATGCTGTGCTATCTATATAGCAGAGGAGCCCAGGCACACAAGGACTGAGGTCTTTGGGGCAGCCCTGCCCAGGCTCAGGAAAGCTGGTGAGATGAACTGGAGTTGAGAGGATGCTCAAGAGCACGCAGCAGGATGAACATCATATAAATGAGCAGTTTGTTGAACAGGCTGCAGTGATTTTCTCCCCATCTTCTCCTAAGCAAGCCTGCACATTTCTGATCATTGTGGAAAACTTTCTAGAAAGTTTCCATGTGAATCCCTATGAGGAGCATGCCCCTGGAGCCCCTCTTTGCAAGAAAAAAAAAAAAAAAAAA
>NDXB01003681.1:0-50440 GCA_002631895.1 Agapornis roseicollis | reverse complement strand
CTATGAGGAGCATGCCCCGGGAGCCCCTCTTTGCAAAAAAAAAAAAAAAAAAAAAGAGGAAATTGTCTTTAGTATTTTAAAACAACTTCTTGTACCTGTGCAGCCCCAGTATTCTTGCTCCTAACAATCACTGTCAGTTCATTCCCTCCATCCTGTCTCCCCACATCCTACCTCATCAGCACACCAGGACAGCTCAACAGAAAACACGTACAGAGCTGTTTGGCTGTCCTTTACATCCTAAACCTGGTCACATCAGCATCACTTCAGAAACTGCAGGCACACATGAACCAGAGAAAGCAGTAAACTACAGATCCCCTTAAGAGAATCAGGACTTTCTGGAAACATATCATGGCTGCAGCTTTCAATTACAGCAAAGGTTACAGAACTGAAAGAAAACTCCTTGGACAGCACACAAGGTGTTACTTTCCTGTGGATTGTTGTTTCTAGTCTTATATTACCAAGGAAAAGAAAAAGTATTTTAGTGTCTGAGTAATGGTGTGAAAACATTATCTTACTATTGCTCTCCAAGGGATCTTTTAACTCATATTCTATCCTTTGGAATGCAGTAAGTATAGAATAAGCACACCAGTTCTTATTGCGCCTGTATAATACCTGGCGTTAAAGAAACGGAGTTCAGCCTCACTACAAGCCTCTCCCTCTGTCCCTCTTATTTGCACATCCACACCATTATTTTTCCTATTAGTTCCTTGTTAAGCAACATTTATATGCTTGATGCAGCACAGGAGAGTACCCAGTCCTGCCCTCAGGAGCACAGCTATCTCCTTTTTCAAGAGACATAAAAGCAGGCATCAAGTGTTCATGTAAGCACCGATCCTGGGAGGTGGTCTAAGTACACTGCCAGGATTTAGGCCTAAAGCCACTCATAACCCCTTGAAGGAGTGAAATAACCTGATTTCTTTCCAACACTCCATGTATTTCAATTAACCCTTAGAAACATCTTTTCCTGAATTGTTGTAATTTGCACAAATACTGAGAAAGAGGGAGAAAAAGAGGTGATACAGAGCTCTATGGGACACAGACCTCCAGATGCCAAAGACATGCCAGCAAATATCCTCCACCAGTGTGCAGTAGAAACATACCCTTTTTCCCCGGATCATACCTCTCGAAGCAAGCAAGGCAGGGACAGACCATAGGAACAAAAGAGGAAAGTTATGTTAACTCTTGCAGGACATTCAGTAAGGGAGAAGGGAGACCAGAAGTGGTGGCTGTTCTCCCTCCTCATTGTGAAGAGGCTGTGGTCAGCAAACAACCCACCCCTGCCAATTTCCTTTACAGCAGAAGGGCCCGCAGGGAATACACCGCAGCTTTAACCATAGACTTTCCATTAACATTTCACTATTTCACTCTGGAGAATTGACAGAGAGATTGGCAAAATATTTTTCATCCATAGAGAGCATTTTCCATCTTATCTGAACAGGTTTCCCCTAATTATTAGAAAGGATGAACCAGTTTGGGTAAAACCAAAGCTCAAGGTCTGCAATAGGAATAATGCACCTACAGCAGGGATTGCAGTCCCTGCCCTTCAGGATGCATTAACCAGTGATGGGAGAGCATCAAGAATCAAGAAATTTATATCCCTTCTTCTCACTTTAGTAGCACAGGGCAGTTTGTCACTCAGTCTCATGCACACACAGCAGCACAGCACCCTTCCCTGTGGTGCCATTGCTCTGCATCCAGGCTTAGCCCATGAAACATCATCAGACTGTAGCACAGACATACCCAAAACAAAGAGAGCAAGCTGGCTGCCAGGAGCAGCCCAAGTGCTTTACTCTAAATTACTTCTCAAGCCATAAGGAACTTGCAGACTTTAACTCCACCCTCTTTAAATTTAAAAGCAGATGGAAACAGTAAATATTGATGGGTATCACCAGATGTCACTGTTGTACAAAGTCATCCAAGTTGCGTTTCTGGGAGAGTACATGGTAGACTTGAAAACACACTTTGGGCTTTCCCCTTACCTACCCTCCAGGGCTATCCTTGCCCTCAGCAGTCCAAGAAAAGGTTCTACAAAGGGAGCAGCAGCAAAGTTTGCTCTCTGGTATGGGTGGTTTTAAAGATAATTTCTTAAAGCAGAGGTATGCTAGGCTGTGGTTTGGGGAAGGAACCACAGTGCACCATGACAGCTTTTGTTTCAGGTCTGATATGTTTATATATTGAGCTTTACTTTCTAGCTTTGTTCCAATACATTTCTTTCTGCTGGAAAGCTAAATTGCAGGGCTGCAACCACTGCTACCAGCTAGCAGAGAGATAACAATAATTAATACTTAGTAATATTGGGCCTCGCATGCCTTTTGCATGATGCTGCCTTATTAGTTTCAGCAGGGATTCTCTGAGATAATCAAACCCAGGATTTTAGAGTTCATTTGCTTGAAGTTTGTTTCATACTGATTTTGAAGTACTTCTAAGATGGCTTAAGCATGAACATTTGCTTTCTAATAATAAAGTATTGTTCCCTATCTGCAAGATACAAACCAGAAGAGTAGAGTGGTAGCTAGAAAAGCTTAGGTTTGATCAATATATGCACAGAACAGTGTCCTTTCAAAAGCTAATCTGTTGAGGAAATAATTTTAACTAAGAAAACAAACATAACTGGCACTGCATCAGAAGGGCAGCACAATAACATTGACCCACTGAAGGAACATGCTTCATGTTTTAAAACAAAACAGATCTGCACAAGAAAGCACTTGCTCAAAATGCAAGTATTTTTACTGAGACATTTAAAAATCAGAAAGGTGACAAAATATACACTCATATAAAGCCCTTCAGCTTAAGCATGCTGCTGCTGCTGCTTTGTTATGTGTCATTGGCTATGCCCAAGGTGATAAGTGTTACTTGAAAGCAGTTTAATCCAGAAGCAATTATAGATGAGAGAATGGTTTGGGTTGGAAGAGACCTTAAAGCTCATCCAGTTCCAACCCCTGCCACAGGCATGGGCACCTTCCACTGACCAGGTTGCTCCAAGCTTTGTCCAACCTGGCCTTGAACACTGTCAGGGATGGGGCAGCCACAGCTTCTCTGGGCACCCTGTGCCAGAGCCTCAGCACCTTCCAAGTAAAGGACTTTGTCCTTTAATCTACATCTCTCCTCTGACAGTTTAAAGCCTTGTCCCATCACTGTATGGCCTTGTAAAAATTCCCTCTTCAACTTTCTTGTTGGTCCCTTCAGGCACTGGGAGCTGCTATAAGGTCTCCCTTTAAGGAGCCTTTTTTACTTCAGGATGAACAACCCCAGCTCTCTCAGCTATTACATATAATAGTGCTTCAGGAAAGTACACTGAATAAAGAAAGAAAACATGCCCACTGAGAAATGTGCTTCTCCACATTCAGGTCTTGAGGTGGCACAGGCTCACCAGATCCCTGGAATACCTGGTCCCCACTGGTCAGAAAGACTAATCAAGGTATTTCTATGGCTAGCATTAACGGCAATTAGCCAGGCCTCTGCTTTACACTATCAAGGCATTTAAAAGACAGCTCCATCTGCCACAAGTCCTACTAGGAAATGTCTGCAAAGGTTGACTTTAGCACAGTGTACAGTGGTACATTTGTGGTTAAAAGTGACTGATAATGAACCTTCAGATACTGTCAGCCCTCTGGTACGTCAGCTGTGCCCTGGCATGTACATGCTCCTCGCTTCCAGTAACAACAATCTTTACCAGTGTAAGACTCATCTCTCCTGCCTGTAGCTGGGTGATCAGGGATGCACACACCTATATGCTAAGGCCACACCACAGGTACCCTGGCAGTGTCTGGCTCTCACACTTTGCTCTGGCATAGACATGTTCCTCCATTGCTGTCTGCTGCTGGTTCTGCGCAGCCACACTGTCATGCAGCCAGCAACCGAGAGCTGGCTCAATCCGAGGATTACAGCATCTGAGCTGTTCTGAATTGATACCTTCAGTACTTATCAACACTAACATGAGCCATCCACTGTCCTCGGGGTTGTTTTCACTAGGCTTTTTTACTCTACACCTCATTTCACAAATGTACAGCAACTTTTTATTACCCATTAGCTTCCAATTTGGCTCAGCTACACACACCTCCATCCCTGTTTAATGCTGCTTTAATGAACAAAGGGAAAACAAGGACCAGAGATGCATCAGCTTGAAGGGAGATGCTCATGGGATACTACAGGCATTTGTCTGTAGTCTAGTACAATTTAAATTATTTTTATTAATGTGCTGAAAGCAGAGCACAGAGCAAACAGCGCACAAATTAAGTTCGGATCAATGCAGAATGAAATGCATTGCAAGGAAATAAAAGGAAAATAAGAGGCCCAGGGAAGTTCACACAACCCAGGATAGAGCAGCAAATGATGTTCCAGTCAGGAAAACGTAGAGCTAATGTGTACAGCAGAGGCTGCAGAAATAAATCTCACATGCAACAGCCTGAGGAGAAGGAAGATGCTCATGAGGCACGATAAGGGGAGCACTCTGGGATGACAGCAAGCCTGTGTTCTGCAAGGGGCCAGCACAACACTGCTGCTCAGCTCTTCTCCCTCTTCCCACTATCCTCAGCTTTTCCAAGGGTCATCCTGAGGGAAACAAAGGCAGATCAAGCTTTTAACAAGAAAGCATAAGGCAAAGAGCTTTGAGAGAAAGTCTCCTCATTGCAGGATATAACCAAGCGCAAGCTACCTGAGGTCAGGCAGTGAGCAGCCTCGCCATCAGGCTGTAATTGCCTGCTGAAGGATCTCTGACATTTTTGTCTTATACAGCTGGTAGCACAGCAGGAGACAAAATACCCCACTCTGATCCAGCCCATGAGTAGACTTAATCTATCCTGCTCTCTTCCCCTGCTAGAAAAAGCTAGAAAAGCCAGAAAAAATACTAAACCAAGAGGCACAGCAGCCATGCTGCAGACTCCAGTTGCACTGGAGAGCTCCTAAAGACAAAGAGGTATTACAGAGCAGGAACAGTCCTCTCCTGTTTCCTTAACCCCTTTAGAAAGCTGGGGGAGCAATTACAGCCTTTCAGAGCTGGTGTTTTGACCCTCCCCTGACTGCCTGTTCTTGGCTCCTCACCCCCAGCATCCCCCTTAACACTGCACCCTAAACAGCCCCTCCAAAGGAAACCACAGCCTCGCTGGGGACATCTTGGCTTTGGATTGAATAGCCAAGTGCTGTCAAACAGCCAGAGCCTGACACTGGATAAATGCTGTCACCAAGCCAACAGCAGAGTCATCAGGGGCTAAAGAAAAGAGCAAATGTTTGTAATCAGAGCTGCTGCAAACTTACTGGTTCCTTGCTAAGCCCTAAGAAAAACAAGCAGATGAAAAGTTGGCTTCTGCCCTTTTTAGTAGGCACTGGAAATGCTTTGGCTCACTGTGAACCAATAGTGTTTACACAGCCCCCCCCATCGCCTCCTGCCTGCATTCACCCTGTAAGCTTCTGTTTACAAGCAGAAGGGAATGGGATCTCTGTCCATGAAAATGGATGATGTCAGGGTTAATTAATCCGACCTGAGGTGACATGGCCAGGAGCAGGCACTGTGAATCCCACAAGGGAGACACTATATATAGTTCTGTGGTACGATGAGACATATCAATCATGGAGTGAAGAAAATAGAAGAGGCACGTTGGTTTAACAGCAAATCCTGCTCTGCTATCCCAGGAAGGCTGAAACAGTGCAGGAAAGTTGAATACAGGGCAAAGTGTACTTTCAGATGTGGCACTGACCGGTAGTGGTTTGCACCTTGAAAGAAAGGGCTGTTAGAAGATTTGTGCATCTTTAACAGGGAGATTTCCCTCTTAGTCTGGGGGTCACAGCTGTGCAAAACACCCAGCAGCTTTGCTTCCCCAGGGTACGGGAACATCATGCTCAGTTCAAGAAGCAGACTTTCTCTCCCCCTGATTTCTCTTGCGAATCAATCTGAGCTCAGAATGTGAAGCAAGAATCAGTCAAATATCCAAGCAAAGCCACACACAGCCATGAATTCCTTTATGGGAAGCTATAAATCCACCTAGGGTTGCCCCTAAATGTTTCCAAAGCCTTTAGGGGACTCTTCAGCTACTTATTGGTAGGATTTCAGATACAGGATGCAGCTGAGCTAAGGTGACTCTCTCAGGGTGCTGGGCTTGCTCCTGAGCCTTTCAGAGCTGATGGGGAAAAGCAGAAATCCTCCTCACTCTCTTGCTTCCCAACAATTACCTGACCATAAATCCAACTCCCTGATCGGTGCCTATGAAAGCCAATTTCAGGAACCAGCTGATGCTATTGGACAACACAACAAGTAGAACAGGCTGAAGTTTCCCTTTAACATGACACAATGTGATTTGAGTGTGCTGTAGAGGTACTCAACAGACACTGTATGTACCATGTACACTAAGAAGAGATGATGCCTGCCCTGAAAACCTACAATCAAGCACCAAAAGGATCATATTTAAATACATATATTTAAAAACTCAGAAAAAAAGGGCTGGTGGCAGCAGACAAATAAAGCCTAGAGCTTCAATAGCTTTACACTTCAATAGCATTACACTTCAATAGTGTAATGGGGGGTAAATGGGCATTAACCCTGGGTGTAGACCCATTTGGCTCAGCTCTTACTTTGTCAGACAAGAGAAATGGGAGTTCAGACATTGTTTAGAGTTCAGCCTCAAACCAAGCAGAGAACTGATGTGAGGTGTGGGAACAGCAGTTTAGAGCTGTGTTTGATGGGCAGCTGCTGTGGGATGCTCCTATAGGGAAGCAACTTGTCTACATCAGGTCATAGGCTAGCAGACACCTTAAACTCAGACAAATCCCACCCAGCAAACACCTGCCCTTGTGCTTGCTCCTGCTCCAGCCAAGAAACTTATCTCCATGCCCTGAATTGCAGTCACAAGTAACAGCAAGTACAGTTTTGTTTGCACTGCTGCAGGCCCTGGCTGATGTGCCAGACTGCAGATGGGCTGATGCTGTTCTGAAGCCTATGGAGGGCAGAGCAGATAATGATAAACGCTCCCTCTTGGCCTTCAAATAGATTAATCTATAAATATTGATAGCCCTGAAGATTTAAGTGCTCTGTTTATCCACAAAACAGGTGAAATCTTGGCAACAGCTAAGTATCTTCCTGGAAATGGCTCTGTTTTATGCGCTTTCCCAGCCTGGAGAGAAGAAATCTGCAGCACGGTGCATTAACAGGCTACCCAGTGATTGCCACCTAGCACTAACACCACTGCTGGCTGCTACAGCAAATCCATAAGGAAGAGCCAATTTGTATTACAGCAAAACCAGAGCTCTGGGACAAGGGATTTTCCTTCCTTAACTGAGGGACAAGAAGGAAAACTATTAAATGTAAAACTTCAATATTCCTCTGAAGTAAGACTCAAGTGATTGAGCACAGTAATGACACAGTGCAGGTGCAGCAGGGATTTCTCAATGACAAACATGTGTGAGAAGAGTGTATGTTTATCCTGTAGGTACACTGGGAAAAACAGAGCCCCCCCATCGGCACCATGCCTGAGCACGCAGCCTGCGGATCAGCACAGCCTGACAGCTGGGTATTATTTATGGCAGCTTTTCCAAATAGGTAGACATTTACAAATCAAAATAACTGTCATCTGTGTTGTCTGAATGTGACTTCTGGTGTGTTTCATCCTCTGCTTTCCCTCACCTACTGTATTATTAACAGCCCTCGGCCTCTCCCTGCCAATCTCTGTCTCCGTATGGATGCTTTCCTGACATGTCACAGCCCACAGACCAAAGCCCCTAGCCCGGCAGATGGCACTCCGTGGCTCCCAGGAAACTCAGGCGCTTCCAGAGATGCCTGACCACTCAGCCAATGATGGGATACTTGAGGTTGTGTGCAGGAACCCTAAGACCAAGAGCCCCCCCTGGGCTATCCAGGGAAGCCTGAGCCACAGCTGCTCTCTCTGCTAGGAGGGCTGCTGGACTCTGGTGGGTGCTGTGCAGCCACCCCAAGCCCTCCATGGAGCAGCCTGAGCTAGGGGATGGATACAGCACCAACTGTTCCACACTGGTCAGCCCATAGTGCACAACTGCAAAGAAGGGAAGAGTGGGGTGGAGTTTGTACTGGCCTTCAAAACCTGCTAAGGCACCAAAAGGGGAGGTGTTACAGCCATCCAGTTACTATAAGGATTGTGGGAACAGTCCATCTTAGGGCTACCTAGGTCTGCTTCCCTCTGGGATGCTTTCCCTGCAAAACTAACCATGGGGCAGGTCATACTACAGACCTGGAAAATGCCTGCAGCAAACTCCTAGGGAAGCCCCAGGATCAGAATTTGGCTGGCAGGCTCTCAAGAGGGAAGACAACTTGCCCCAGCACAGCAGCTAACACCAAATTCACCTGCCTTCTCTCCTGGGTTTTCCATGCAGCCACACAGAAGTGAGAGCCGGTGATAAGGAAGCAAACTCCACCTGCAGTTCTGCTTCTCCCCCAGGGCAGTTCCATTGTGGAAACAGAAATAAATAGATAAACACACCAGCCCTCCTCGCCTTCACTCTCCAGAATAATCACCACCAAAAGGCCGCACAGATTTATCTTTATCCTTTCACTGCAATGGGAACACACGTTCGTTCCTAAAAACTGCATCTTCCACACCATGACCCATGACTTGGCTGTAAGTGGCACCTGCTTCGAGCAATATGTAGGTACAGAGGTATGTATGGCTGAGAACCTGGCAGGGGGTTCGATTAATGAGGGCTTAAGGAGGCTGCAGCCCTCCCCATTAGCTCTCTATCATGAGCAGAAAGAGCAGCCATCCTACTGTGCAGCCCTTCCCATTCCCATGGAAACCACTGGTGCATCCAGCCAGGAGTATAAATAAACCTCTCAGATGAACTTCATCCTGTGTGTCATTTTACAACCGTGATGCCTAACACTCTCATTTGGGGACAGGGGTGCCTCTGTGGTTGTGGTGCACCAGGATGGTGCTCTCCCCACATGTACCTCCATGTAGAAGCATCAGATTGCAAGGAAGTAAGGGACTACAGTCAGGAATGTAACAAGACATGGTGAAACACCACATCTCTCAACCATGTTGAACAAAACCAGTCCTACCACCAATTTTAATCGTCCTGTATGAGGTTCTTAAGGTGACAAAGAACAGTGCTAAAGACACACTTAAGAACACCACAATTAATCTTATGGATCTATGCAAAAATAGCCCTGCATCTGCCATTTCAGCTTTTATCTACAGACATTACCTGCTCCCACACATGCTGCCTTTCCTGTGTTCCCATAAACATTTCTACTAGGGGAAGGGGGTCTGTCCAAATAATTTCCATGTTTGCTTTACAGAAAGGATTAGACATTGCACAATATAAAATCACCTGCTGCTGCACATCAGGATAAAAACTGTTCGTGCTATGAGCTGCCACACAGCGCTTCTCATCCCAGACTCCAGCCCTTACGCACAGGCAGAATTAAACATTAGAAGGAATGGTAACAAAAGAAACGTCAAACCTTACCAGGGTCCCCAAAACCTGCTGCCGCCTGCACTTTACCAACTATTATCACTAATAATTATCAGATTAAACTCCATGTAGAGAAACTTCTCCAATTCATTACAGCCAGGAAAACTAACAACAAAAGCATTGCCAGACCTAGATCAAACTCCTCAGTGACTCTGTGAACCCATGTTACAGTGGTGAGACTCTGACAGCAAGGGAAAAAGCCCTGCATGACTTTGCTGGAGTAATTTTATTAACTCTGGCTGGTTCTGTTAGTTGACAAAGTGACAGGATCCCGGGGAAAATTCCTCTGTGTGTTTAGTACATCTTTGGCAGGTGTCAAGGTATATTCTCTGGCTTGTCACTCACCGTGCTGCCCTTTAGATAGTTATTATTTCATGTAATTATGATTATTACATGCAGAGATGCCACCCTTATGAATAGCCTCTGGTTGCTGTCACTCACTGCAACATGATGCAGGAGGATGAGTTTTCAGGAAGGAGCTGCAGGGTATGAAATTGCCACATTTCCCTGGTTTAGAACAAATGACCCCGTGCTTTTGCTGGTCATCCCATTCCATTTACCCAGTGCCATGCTCTGGGCAGAAACACTTGAGCAGCATGGACAGAAAGTCATTTGCTGTGAAGCACCCAGGCCAGAGTCACTCAGTAACAGCATCCAAAATAATTGCGTCATGAAGCTACCAGGAGGAAGGATAACAACCCCTGAGTTGCACACTAGCGCTGTATTGTGAATTCTCTGCAGTGTTTCTCTTCCACAGATGCTTTCTCCTTAGCTGCTCAATTCAGAATAACTACTGCCCATGTCTAACCTCCAGTTGAGGTGCAATAGGACATCCACCCCAACTTACACACTTATGTGACAGCTGAGCTGCCCTTTGGAGGACTTACACTCCACTTCCTACAGAGAGGGCAAATTGCACAGGATTTCACACTGCTTACTCAGATGTTCAGGGAGCATCCTCAGCATTGCAGAGGTGAGGTTTCTATAGCAGACATAGCAATAATTCCTGCTCTGGGATTATTTCACATAAATCAAAGCATTTGACTTGGACTAAGTCAACTTTGACTCTTTCCCAAAGTTTGCTACAGATGCTAAGTGACCTTGGGCAAGTCATCTTGTACTGCTGAGGTCCTGCTGTAAAATGGAAGACATGGTATTTTCTAGAAACTTTTGGGACCAAGCAATCATTGAGTAAAATCTGAAAAATGCAGCACAAGAAGGCTGCAATCTGGACTAAAGCCTTTTGGAGTAACTGCAGTATTAAAAAGAAATGCACTTATTCAGTTGATTTCAGATACCCAATGTTTCATACAATACACAGGTTCCACGGGGAGTTATTCACAATTACAAGTAGATCAATATTCATAAATCACCTCCCTACAACAACCGAACAAATCATTTGTAACAATTGATTTCCTTGATGAATTTTTCCTCTTTTTCAGTTTACAAATTACACTTGAACACAGTGGGATTTTCCACACAGGTGGGTTTTTTCCCCAAGCCTTTTTCCATTCTACATAATACCTGAGAACAGCTTTAAGCCCTAAGGAACTCCAGAACCAGGACCCTTGCCTGCCCAGAACTCACAGCTGACCACAGCCATCATGAGCAGCAATCAACTCATTACCATCATGGTTGTCCCACTTGGTTTACTAGCACGTATTAGCTGCTCAGCTGCTTGTGTTTCTTGCCAGGATGGATACAGCAGTCACCATTAGGTTTCTAGTGCAAACAGGCAGAATATCTAGGTTTGCCATCCTCTTGGAGATTAACTGATCCTGTTCCTCATGAACTGACCCAATTCCTCATGAGGAAGGGTCATCTACTGACCCTTCCTCATGAACACTCTTGCTGGTAAACATGCTTGCTAAAATGTGCACAGAGCACTGAGACAAAAAGGACAAAGCAAAGGCAATATAGAAACCAGGCCTGCTAAAGCATTTATTCAATTTAATACCTGGTCCAGCTCAGACACAATTCTCCCTGCTCAGCTTCTTTCCTACACTGGGAGCCACAGATGATACACTAAGCATCCCAGCCCATGGATGCTCCCCTCCATGCTCTGCACATTGCTCCCTTCTCCCTGGTGTGCAGAGCCATCGCTAGACACAGCAAACTCAGAAATGATGAAGAGGCATCTCTGCACACTGCAGTTAAGCATTTGCATCTCATCCAGATTTGCCGCTCGAGCACGGCCTGCAACCCAAGACCCAAGGAGCAATCAGCTAAAAATAACAGCAGAAAACCAGCATCAGCTACAATTCCAGACCAAAGCAGCACAAATGTGTCTGCAGCACAGCTAGATCTGCAAGCACAGGGCAGGACAAGCTGCCTTTCACATGGGTGCTCAGTGGAGCCCTTTCGGCCTTGCCTGCCCCCAGCTTGGGGCACATCTCCAACACTGGCTCCAAAGAGCCCCCACAAAGGGGCGATGCTGGGGCAGACACACAGCTGACACCATGCTGCTCATAAAATGAAAAGCAGCAGCACAGAACTGCAGGCAGTGAGCCCAGATACGACTCCCATCTTCTTTCTAGTGCTGGAAGCCATCTCCCTCCCCCTGCTTAGCCAGCCCTCCTCCCTTCTTCCCAAGCATCCTCAGGTCTGTTTTAAGCCCTCACCACCCCAGCCATGCTGCTGGGGGTAACCAGCTCTGCCTGGCTCAGGGCTACCTCTGCACCTCCACACTTGCCTCCCGCAGCCATCAGGGATCCTGGTTCCACTTCACCAGCTCTGAGATCTGCTCTGCTCCGCAGGGGAAAGGCAGATTGATAATTAAATCTGCTATTGAGATATTCACATTCTGTTCCCTTGCCATTTAAGCAGACATAAAACATTTTATTATTCTGCTGATTTAGGAACCTGAATTTAAATATTAGAGTATTAAAGCGATCCTTAATTAGTTGACTGAATGTTCTCCCTTTTATCAGTGTTGACAGATCTTAATTATAGCATGGGCTGTGAAAACTGATAGAACAGCTGATGGCAGCAGCACCGCCAGGAATACTAAAGTGTGTCAGAATTACTTGTCTGTTTTCCCTCTTCCCTCTTGTTCCGTTCTTCAGGCACACTCTGAAGTCATTGGCAAATAAAGCTAATGCCACAGCCAAGCCTGAGCAGTTTGGCATTTACTGTCAAGGACATGAGAAACTGCTCACCCTTGAGAGAGGCATGGGCCCAGACTTGGGAAAAAATAAAGAAACCTGCAAATGATGGGAAATTATCTCCCAGTTAATCATTTTCCTATCCACTAATCAAGTGGACATGGGGATTACTATAGAAACAGAGTGCTGAGGTTACTTATTCACTTAGGCCCTGCTTTAAAACATGATCTAAACATGTGGGAATGGTCATCCCAGTGAAACCTGACCTTAAGGCTTTTAGTTGCTATCACCCATGGCAAGCCCCTACTCCAGTGACAGCAGGCCTGGCTCTTATGACTGGCCATGGCAGTTAGATCAAGGTACACCACTGGCTCCTATCCCCTCAGCCACAGCCAGCCCTGACTGTCTACAAGCATGGGTCCAGCATGCTGGCACTGCACCATTCCAATGCCACCCGGAAGAGGATGACAGTTCTGTCTACTTATTCATAGCCAAGGGCTCCACTGTGCTGCAGGGATGGATGATGGCTCTGGCAGAATGCCTCTGCTGGGGTGAATTACATCCGCAGTAGCACATCCTTCACCTTCCTGGGATAATAACAAACATCCCACCTTCAGGGAAGGTGGCTGGCAGCAAGCCTATCTTGAAGAACATATATTTTACCTGCCTCCTGCAGAGGCCAATCCATTCTCTCCGAGGCAGGAGTATTTAACACCACTTTGCAGCAGTGGCAGTGACAAAACACAGTGCAGGCTAAAGGAATGAAGAAATGGTAACTTGGTTTTGGGCTATGAGCCCACCACGTTGGGCTAGTCACTTGTCCTGGATTCCTGACTCACTAGCCTACTTGCCTGAAACCTGCCATCAAATCTGGCCTAGGGCAATACAAGTATCTGACTTCGATTTTATTTTCCCATCTCTTTCTTTCATCACAAATCAGATCTCCAGCTTTACTTCAATCCTGGTATTCTACAAGGTACTAGCAGATAAACTCCACTTTGCCCAGGAGAGATGTTCAGCCTCATCCAGTTCCCAAACACTCTAAATGCAGATAATGCTGACCCTTGACCGCTCAAACAGGGATGGGAAGGACCATCGCACTTCAGTCTCATTTCTGCAAGTCCACTCCATAGAAACTAGTGTAATACAGTCTGCTTACATTACACTGCTTGCAGAAAAAGGCTGCTATGAAAGAAGTGAAGTAAATGAGGTAGGAGCAATGTATTGGAGTCAACTGTCTTAATCAACTAGGGTTCCAATCCCAAAACAGTCTCTAAACACCAGAAATACAGCATGGTTCTCCAAAGTGCTGAGTGCTGATACATTTCAGCTCTGAATCCCCACCCATAACATTTCAGGACTATTAAAATATCCCAATCCAATTTTATTCTGGGAATAAAATGTGGTAAAAATAGTCAATAAAATCAGTAATTTTCATCAGTCTGTGTATCCTGCCTTTAGCTCCTTCCTTTTAAGGCTGCAGAGAAAGAAAAGTTTAATCCCTATCGTACATTGATGCTTTATAAATTATTCCAGCATGACTGATCTCAACCTCAGGAATGATGTGTGCAAACGCTGCCAGAGCAGAGAAGACAGGCATGGAAGAAGAAACCCTTTGTTGTCACAATTCAAGCATGAGATGGGTTGTGACACCTTTTCTCCGAGTACCATCCATCACTCACAGATGCTCAGCACAGAGCCACACTACCTGCTCACCAAAGGGGCATTTGATTTCCACTGCCAAGCACAGCGGGAAACAAAACCCTTTTCTTTCCATTATTGAATGAGGTAAGAAGTTAGCTTGCACTTAGTATACACAACACACTGAGTGGGCAGAGGACCTCTGCACTGGCTAAAGGCATCTGCTCCCCTATGTCATGGGCAGTGCTCCTACAAGTTAGGCATGTCCTCATGAGGACAGCAGGACACTCATCCCACTCCAGTGATGGCCAGCACTCTCCAGGATCTCATCAGGGGATGCTGCACTCTCTCTGAACTCCAGGGGATGCAGGTTCCCATAAACACCCATGTCCTTTACCAAAGTAACAGGGGATTATTTTACTCAGGCTGGCAAAGAGCCGAGGCACAATTATTTAAACAGCTATTACAATCCAGCCATTCCTAAGCCAACCACCCAGACCACATCCAGGAAGGCAGAGACTGGGAAATCTGGAAATTAGCATTAGAAATAAAAAGTGGGCACAGAGACCTTTCCATAAGATTGTTTTCCATCAGCATTCAGCATCAACAGGAACACTAGTTTTTCCATTACTTGTGATACAAGCCCAGCAAAGCAACAAACCCTTGTTTGTTTAGTAATGGCTTTATAGCAGCCTGGGCAGGCAGTGGGTTTTGCTAGAGCAGATGTTCCTCAGACGTGGTTTCTGTTGCTTTCTGCCTCTGATGGTGCTGATAACCCAGCCTCTCACCTTACTGTATTTTCAGCATTTCTGCTGCTGGCTGGTACCCAAATAAACCAGAAAGTAATGGCTTGGAGGAGAAGGGAGATGTTTACTCAGCTTCTACTAATAGTCCCCAAAAGTTCAAGTGGCAGCTTTGACTTTAAGCCAAATGATTTTTCCAGATGGGGCCTTCCTCCATTAAAGAGACAAAGCTGGTGTTGCTGTTTCCTTTCCCAGTGCCCACAGCTAATTCCAATCCTCAGCTGGGCTTGGAGAACGCCATGAAACAGTGAAACACCATTTGGGAGTGGCTGATACAGACATGTGGGTTTGTTTCAAAGGCTCCTTCCTTCCCAAAACCCTTGCTGCTAGTCCCTTTAGGAAACCTAGGAGTAGCATAGTGGGGAAAGGTTTTGTTCTTGCCAAAGTTGGTCTTTCTTAACTCCAGCATTGCCATATTTAATGGCTCTGGCCTGAAGGAGCACCAAAACCGAAGTATTGAGCAAGTCCCACAGGGATGTGTCTGCAGGTCCAGGCTGCAGACACATCCCTGCACTGCAGAGCAAGAAGTGGCTCTGACACTCCAGAGCAAAGCATGTGGTCCCACGGAGGGGACCCCCATGCACAGAGCACAGCACTGCATCCAGCAAGGCACACAGCCAGTCCTTGGACCTGACTTGCATTGGGCTTCTGTAGTTTAAAAGAGAACCTAGCTGGGAGCAGAATTACCCAGGCTTCATCCCCCTGCCGCTGGCTCAGCTACAGCAGCAGGTCTGGATCAGTGGGGCCCTCCTGGCTCCTAGCCTTGCCTTTATAAACACACTTAATGATCAGCAATGATGTCTTGGCGGCTTCACCCGCTTACACTAATGCCCATGTGCTGGAAGGGCATTTTGCCTTCCTGCAAACCAGCCAATCCTGTTTAACAGGGCAGAGATTTAAGAGAGGCAGCCTGCATGGTGCAGCCGAGCACCAGACAATCCTCTCCCCGCAGCAGCCCAGCTCCCTGCTGCCACAAAGCTCTTTACTTAATGAACCTGCCTCCCCTGAGGAGGGAAAAGGCATCAAGGGGAGAGAAAATTTCTGGAGGTCTGCTGATGCTGGTTCACAGCAGCCCTTTGCACCAGGTGAGGAGACACTTCACTGCCTCCCCAGCTTCCCCATGCACTGACCAGCAGGGATAGACAATGAGTTAATTTATCTAGTTGAGGTCTCCAGGGCTAAATGTCACAGTAGCATCCTGTCCAGGCAATAAATCCACCCTAGATTCAACACACTGAACAGATAATGCAAGGCAAGAGGCAACAGTGGGACAAGGTCTGCCCGCCCTCTAGCCCCTCTCTCTTTGCCAAGGATACCCTAATGTTTTGGTGTTACTCTCTAGCAGTTCCTTGATGCCTCCCAGCCCCAGACTGGTAAAAAAGGAACAGGATGCAGTTACACTGGGGCTGAGTTTGTTGGGATTGAGCTGTCACCAGTTTGTGTTGCTGGTGTGGGATGCGTGTCACATCAGTCTCCTGCCCTACCCCAGTTTCATGTGCCTGGAAGATGCTCGGTGAGCACAGTTGCCACTCAGGGACTTCCCTTGAGCAATCCAGCCTTGAGCACTTCAAAGGACAATGCCACTTTTCTCCAAGGTAGCCCATTACACAGTCATCCAAAGCAAATCTGGCAGGTTACAGAAGAGCGCATTTCAGAGATCCACACACCTGGGCAGCTGCCCACAGAGGGAAGGGGAGAAGAAACAATCTCAAATTGGACTGTTTGATAAGCCATCTTTCATCACTGACCTCAGCAAGCTTTCCTCCCACCATCAATGTTTTCCTGCTGCTACAATTACACTGAATGAGTTGTAGCATCTTCCTAGTGTACACTGCCTTTCTTTGGCCACCATCCAGTGTTGGCCCCACAAGTTCCCTTTCTGTCTCCAAGAAGCTGTCACAAATGGAGGCACAATAAACTTAATACACAGAGCACAGCTTTCCAAAGAGTTGGCAGGCACAGCCAGCAATGATAAAAGATCAACAGGAATTTCAAGTGTTTTTTTAAATGCCTGTTAGGCTGTGAGCTCCCTACCTTTGATCATCAGCCACACACAGTGGGGTTGTTTTCTTCTTATTTAATCTGTATGCACATGGTGCCCAAGAGGTTTAGGGTGCCACAGCCATGAGGGCACCAGAAACAAAAGGTGCTGCCCATGGAATCCTCCCCTCAGTGGCGTACAGATTGAGCTGGATATACAGAGAAGGCACAGAACATGGTGCCTCTTCCTCCAGATTTGTTTACATTTAGGACAACTTATTTTTCAATATTTATCAATAAAAAGGAGCAAGACCCGGCTTTCTCAGCACACAGCCTGCAAGTGCCTTGTGTTGGTGCAAAGGGCTTCTCTCTGTGCAGAAAACGGACCAGATACCTCCACTGCAGCACACCAGGCCTGGGCAAACACCAACTGGTGTGGTGCCGCCTTGGCTTACACCAGCTGAGGCTGTGACCCCTTCTTGTGAACTGCAGCTGGCATTTCTCAGCCTGCTGGCACTGCTGTTGGTGAGCAGCAATAGCTTCTACTACACTGACATTACAGGAGCTCACTGTCAGAGGACATAAACCACTTTGCAGCCAGCTGTAATATCATTTCAGAAAGCAGAACAATAAATCAATAGCTGTAAATTAAGCATTCTGTTTATGCTCCATGCAGCAAGGCTCTTCCCTGGGTGTGAAGCCAGCATCAGAGAGCTCTGCCATTGGATTTCATTGTATCCAGCCTCACCTGTGGCCAGAGGAGCCACCTGGCACTCTGGGTTGGTGAGGAAGCTGTGCTACCCTGCAAGGTATTGCAATGTGTAGGCGCCCACCCAAGGGTCTGCTTCAGCCCTGCTCTGCTCCTGCTTCAGGCAGCAAGCAGTTTGCTGATGGCTCATAGATGCTTCAGTACTGCCTGTGTTGGCTGGAAGGCTGTGCAGCATCCACCACCAACACCCCTCATACTGGTACCAATGACATGATCCTCCAACCACCTCCCAGCTGGTCCAGGCATTGCTGCAGACTGCTTCTGCACCCTGCTTCTGCTTCCAGCTTTTCAAGGGACTAGTGCCCCACACCTCAGACTGTTCCCCATAGAAACACCTTCAGCCCCAGCTCAAACCAGTGTAATGATGCTTCCCCTTGCTCTCACCCTCTGGATGTGTGAATGACAAGCCTTTTATTGGCACTTTTTATGATTTCCTGGTAACATGCATATGTGTCCCTTTACTGCAGAGGTGAGACTTCAACTCCTATAAACCACCAACACCATGAAGTCAAATAAGTCCCTCTCCCCACATAAACGGCACAGAACAAGCACAGCAGTCATTCACCCATGCTTCCAGGGATTTCTGCCCCCACCCCTTTTCCTTTCATCTGAGCTGCCACTTTCACTGTCCCTCCCAGTGCTCCATCCCCCCTGTCCTGCCTGTACTGTCCATGGCATTTGCAGGCAGGCACTGGATTAAGGGAAAAGCACATCAGGAGCTTTGCTGCTATTATATATTAACACAGGAGACAGGTTGGTCAGATCTTACATGACTGCTTTAAGCTAGAGCTTAATAGCACTTGGGTATCAGGAACCTCAGAGGACTACAGTATGAGACACTGCATTGTATGAGACATGAACAGTGGTAACCCCAAAGATGCACTGTACAGATGCACACAGGGACAGGCTGAGAGGGGAGACAATTTATACAGCAAGTCAGGGAACAACACCCCAGACACAGCCCTGACAGCCTGGCCAAAAATCAGCACATCACCACCTCCTGCTCTTGTTCAAACACAGGTTGCTGCCTGGAGAAACAAACGGCAGTGGAAGGACCAGAGGCAGATGCTTTCTGCTTCACCAGAGGCTGCAGCAGGGTGCTATGAACAGGAGTTAGCTTGGTGAGAGACCATGTAATGACAGTGGCATGACTCTGCCTCCTTCTTCCTCTGCAGTCGTGGATGTGTGCCCTGCAGGCAAAATCCATTCTGCTCCATGGTTAACACTTGATGCTCATGAAAATCAGGCTACTGTATTCTTCCCACTGAACTGTGGGCTTAACTCTGGATAAGCAACCAAGAAAACACCAAATGTATGTGATTTGTCTTTCTCCTGCACATTGGTCCAGAAAGCATTACTTGCATCCTTCCCTAAACATGGCTTGAAGGTGACTTGAGCACAGATAAATGTTATTTCCGAAATCAGATGCTGGGGGATTACTGGGCTGCAGCTGATGCATAGGCACATGGGGCTGGCCAGCCCCGCAGACCTGCCTGTTTCACTGCATTGCCCCAGTCCCAGGTCTGCCTTCTGCACAGGAAAGTAAACGGTGATCAGTGGCCAAATAAGAGAGAGGGAGAAAATGAGTTTGAGGTATATACACCCCTTTGTTTCTTCTGAATGCCCATGCCTGGATCTGCCCACATTGAGTGGAAAGACTATAGAAGGACTTGTTTCTCCTGTCTCCAGCCAAAGGCTGGTCATATCACCCAAGAAAGGGGCAGAAAGCTGTTTGCAGGTAGCTCGGTCATGCAGCTCCTTCTCTATCCTCAGAAGAGAGCTGCATTTTAACAGCAAAGCAATCCCTGCACTTATTTGTAGTTAGCATGGTGGTTGCAGATCCTTTGGGATTAGGGACATTATATATGTGAATGACAGCAATATTTCAAAGGATGACAGTGATAGCCAATATAGACTGTTGAGCTCCCTGCGAGGAAGTATTATGAAGCCCATAAAAGCTGCAAAGGACTTTGCAATTGCCATCAATTTAATGGAGAAGATGCTGTGATGATGGGCAACAGGCAAAAACCTGAAAACAGATTTCCCAGCTGAGACAGGAGGGAAATGGAACATTCTCAGCTAAAAACCACAGAAGGTAGGGAGCAGAGCTGAGAATTGAACACCGATTGCTGCATATCGAATCATGGCCATAGGCTACAACATGATAAGATTTCTAAGAGAATTCATTCAATAACTTACTGTGAGGGCTTTGTGGGGGTTTTGTGGTGTGTTCATTTGTTTTGTTGTGGGTTTTTCCCTGTGGTCTGTTGAAAATTGACTACTGTATAATTATTTGTGAACACATCTTTCCCACGTTTTCAGCCAGCTCTGAGGAGGTGAGAAAGCTGTATTTATTCTAGTTCAAGTGCTTTTTCTCTCAGCAGAGCAAATGTGGAATAAGTCCCCAGGCCTCCCAAAGGGAGTGCATGGACCACTCTGAACTCCTCGACCCCTCTGCAATATTAGCCCTTGATTGCTCCTGGCAGCCCAGGCATGGTGATACAGCTACGCCACTTCACACCAGCTGGGAAAATAGCTGGGAGCCTCTAAGCCTCTGTTCGTATCTCAGATAATGCTTTCATTTCAGTGCGAGGTGGGTACAGGTACCCTGGGATGAATTCAACTGTAAATATTCAGAGTGATTCACTGTTTGGCTTCTCTCTCCAATCTAAATAGTCGGAGCTGTCAAAATTGATCTGTGTTTTCATGGTACAATACTTTAGAGAGAGAACAAATCGTGGATTAAATTTGCTGTTGTGGCCCAAAATAGTTTTCAAATATCAACACAGGCAAGATACACACAAAAGAGACTATCTCCTTGTGAAGCAAGGCAAGTTTCACATCTCCATTTAACCAGCTTTCTCCCTGGAGATGCACAGCAGAAAACTGAATGTTTGAGCTGCCTCCCTCTCTCCCTCCCCATTATAAAATTAACTTGGGCCTGGTAAGCTGTCCAGAATGGCAGCAAAGCTAAAAATAATAAGGCCCTTGCTTCTTTATTGTATCATTACTTTAGTGCTAATCGGAACAGAATATTGGTTTTGTTCCGTACCTATAAATGCTCTAACTTCTATTTCTGTACTCTACACTCTTCCTGCTCCCAGCAAAGAATAAAAAGAAGTATAGACCATGGATGTTCATGGGTTTGCATGCCCCTCCTAACAGTGTCAAATGGTCCTCTCCTCTCTTTCCAATAAGAAGAGCCTGAATCTGTCTCCTCCTACACTGCAGGGAAGCCACAGACCCAAGAGACTGATGGCAGAATGGGGATGAATATCCACAACAAGAAATTAGCTGCCTGAGAAAATAAAGAACAGATAAAATCTTGTATCGTAATTTGCAGGTCTCCAGGACCTGAAGCTGTAACCTCTAAATGACAGCAGATGTATAAGGATACATGTATATTGACCTGACTGTCATTCTGATGGGGCGTATCGCTCATCTCGGGTTTAGTCCTGAGACACTGCAGATGACAAGATGCTGCCCCACTGAGCCTGTCATGGGGGCATCGATAACTTCATTTTGATCACCTTGTTTTGGGATGACCTTTTCTCCACAGACACCTGTTCCCAACAGATCCCCCTCTGGCTGCAATTCTGCTACAGGCAGTGGGCAACAGGGCGCATTTTGTCACTTCGTGGTGAGAAAGGAGCACAGCAATAAACGAAAAGCCCTGTCCAGAGGGAAAATAAAGTTAAGACAGACAGAAGCAACAAACAAGTTTTTCCAGCTAGAAAAAAAAAAAAATCCATGGGTGCTTATCAGTAAAGCTTTCTAAATGCGAGCCACTGCTTAGGTGAGAAGCAGTTAAAAGCACGTGTGGCTACTGGTTGTAATTCAAGGCAGTCCCCACCCTACTGTAAGCACAGGAACATTTCAATTACAAGACGTGCTAGAGGAAAAGATAACATTTCCTTTTGTTGGTTTCAGTTAAAAAAGCAGAAGGAGGCAGTTTCATGAGAGAAGGCCAGTGTTGCAGGAGGCACCTTCCAGAATTCCATGCAAAAATCATCAAGGACGCCACTGTGAGGCGATATTATATTGAAAAAGACGAAAGCTGCACGGGCAGGTGGAATTTGTGGCAACTAAGAATTCCTCACACAGATACACCACCATCAGCAGCTCAGGGATTATGGGAAAGGAAAAAAAGACGCAAGGAAAGAAAAAGCCAAAGGATGCTCTCAGGTTTTACAACTGTTTTTCATGATTCTGTTTGGACATTTCACAGTAAAGTTGGGGGGGTTTTAATTGTAAAAGTCACCAAATGCACATTTTGACATTTGAATTCCAAGATTAAAACCAGTGTTGCAGTCACAGTCTCTACTGTGTGACTTGGTGCATCTCTGCTAAAGAAAAAGCTGTGACACTGACTCGCTTCCATCTTCAGACTACTTCCCAATGACCAGAATAAGCTCTAACTGAAAGAAATGCTATGAGACGCTTGTTGACTGTCACATAGATAGAAAGGCCATGGAAGTAAATCTGTGCCTCAGTTTCCCCATCACAAGATGCAGTCACAGCCTTTGCTTTGTCTGACTGCTCTCTGAAGTGAAGAGCCTTTTACTGTGGGTTGCTGCACCAGGATGCGCAGAGCAGAAGAGGTGCTACAGGGACACAGTAAATCAGGAATACTAAGCAAACTCCCTGCCTTGAGCTGCAGTGCTTGTGACGACAGCCACACAGACACCATACTGGGAAGATGCATTTCCAAGGGAGAGGGACACGTTTATAAGAATAACCCTGGAGGCAGGAGGAAGGAGCTACTTCCCAAAGCACCAGGCTACTCTCCAGAAGCCACATTCCATCCCGCTAGATTCCCAGCAGCAGACAATTAATAATGTAGTGGCTGTCTGCTCCTTAGAGGGCCCCAGGGAGGCAGGCCAGCAGCTGCCTACTGCTCCATTATTGAACAGATCTAAGAACAAACGTAATCTGTTTTCCATTCACTTTCCAGGGATTACTGCATCCTGTCTTCACCTAGAAACTGTCTCCACTTTTCAAGCCTTCTTCCATCAATTTGCATATCTACAGTCAGAATATCCTGATTTCATGGTATATCGTTAGATCTCAGACCCCCTAACCAGGCCATGCTGCAAAATTAGACCAAGAATGTCCAAGAACTAGAAGAGGAGAAACCAGTTTCACTGGGCTCCTCTGCAGAGCAGGTGAAGAAGAGAGGAGTTGTAGGTCTAATAATTTGGGGAACAGTTGGAGATGCAGTCTTAGGTTCTTTAAACTGAAGTCAAACAACCCAAAAGACACCATTTGGGTTTATCATTTGGCCAACAGCCACCTCTCCTCACTACCAGTATTGACCAACAGGAGATGCTCCCACAGCACAGGATGCACGTATTTCTCAAACAGGGGCAGATCTGTCACTCTGTTTGCCTTACAGTAGCAGCATCCAAGTCACCAAGGAAAGAGGGATATTTGCCTTTTGATACCTAAGACTACTGTAGCAGAGATTCTCTTAACAACTCTTGGATCACAATTGCAAAGCAAACCCCATATCCACAATGTATACAACAGGGGTCAGTGAAAGAAAACAGAATCTAATAGGATCCCTCTGCAGTGGCTCAGACCACATCCCTAAGCACCAAAAAGGAATATCTTCCCAGCAGATCACTTCAGCTGGATCCTTACGGCTGCCCCACTAGCATATCCACAGAGTGATGCCACTCCTGAAGTTTATAAACAAGGCTCAGATTTGCTATTGCATTACAGACAGATGGATGATAAGGGTGACTAATCCCTGATCGCCAACCAAAAGACTTTTCTGCAAGATATGGAGCAGAAACATGAAATTACCATTCCCCAGGCTATTTCTACACAGTTACCATTTGCAGCTGTCAGCAGGTGGTATGGGAAACAGAATCTCATTTCTGCTGCCAGAGGCAAGGAGCCCATGGACAACTCTTATAAGATTTTCTGAAAGCAATCTGCAACTTTTCGGTTCACTATTTTTGCCTCAGTCCCACAGCACTCAGTATACCTTTCTACATGAAGAAACAGCTTAAAGTGCTGTCATGAGCTAATAGACAAGTCTTAATGGGTCTGCACATCACTGCCCAACTTGCAGGCAAATGTTCCTCTGCATTAAGGCAAAGCTATTAGAGGAAGAGACACCCTTTGGAGTATTAGCTGGCATTTGTGACACCCGATAATGCTTTCCCTGCAGAGACATGAAGCCTTTAGATGAAAGGAAGACGAAAAACAGGATAAGAAGAAATAGAAGAAAAATGGAGTCCGTTGATGTTGCAAGATGTGCTGGCAATTGGGCAGCCAACTTCTCTCCACTTAAGATGTGTTGTCACAGGTTCAGGCCTCAAGAACTTGACTGTTGGATCTGGTAAGCACGCATTCAATTTCCTAAAGTTACACAGCTTCTCTGTAATCACTGCTGGCTGCCAGGACGTCATTACAGAGTTAGACTTCTACTAAGGACATGCTGCCCCATAACAGGACCCCAGGATTACAGTTAAGGTGCTGTTACTCTCAGGTCTAACCTCAGAGCTGAAGGAGTCAGAAGATCCTGTTTGCCAACACCACACCAGAGACCATTTAAAAGTTATTCAAAGAAGCTTCATAAAGGCCAGGGCTGAAAACAAAAAGCCCTTTTGATACATATCTGCAACAACACTAACATATGTTAACCCACAGCATAAAAACTCTTTTAAACAGCATGAAGAAACCATTAAGCAAAACCCACCAAAAACATACAAAAGCCATGCTTGCAGAGGAAGAAAGGGACGGGAGGAAATGTACAGTGCTTTCTGAATGTCTGGCTAGGGAGGAAATGTTTGCAGAAAGAGTGCAAAGACCCCAAGGAACCCATTAAAATTTAGCATCACCACAATGCAGTGCTAGTGTGGTAGGCTTAATTACACTCTAATCATAGCCTTTAACCCAAAGTGCAGACCTGCTTCACTGAGACTTGTACCTGGAGAGGATATGCAGTACTACTTTTCAGAGATATTTGCCTGTTACCACCTCTTGCTCCAGCACAAGAGGATATCCAATGTCTCTGTGTGCTGCGTCAGATCAGTACACACTCCCATCTCAGCACCTTGAAATAATTGAGTCCTTGGAGCCAACCACAGAAGTGGCTTAGAAGCCATAAAGCAGTAGCACTTGGTTCCCATGCTGTGTGTTCACCTGAAGACCCCAAAGCTCTTTAAAAACATCAGTGTCACAAAGACCTTCCTGAAGCCATTATTAAACACATTTAGCTGGTGGGTAGACAGAAGCCTAGACAGGATAAACAATCCTTCCACTCAAGACTGATCAGCTCTGCAATGACAGCCCAAAATGCTCAACTCTTATTTTCCTATTATCCCAAACACTTCTCCATTCCACTGGTAAGGCAAAAGGACATTATTTCAAACTTCTCCATCCTAATTCACTCTCCATCCCCATCTGCTTTGAGACAGCAGCAAGAGAATTACCATGGCTGCTTTTAACTTCGTGCTAGTCAAACACAGTCACAACTGGAAACATTACTCTCATTCTGTAATTGTCATGGGCAGATGAACAGTCTATAGCGTAAAAACAGGCTTTGGTAAGCAGTTGTTCTTGCCATACACCAAAGGCTGGATAAACAGAAGTAATGAAAAATTTGAGCCATCCTTCTGTCACATTAAGGACACTGATCAATAAAAACACTATACTGAACAGCACAATAGAGTTGTTAAAGATCATTGCTGCTTCTTCAGCTAAGAAGTCAGCTTCTGAAAAAAACCTGGTTTGTATGTAACCTGAGTAGATACAGAACTGGCTGAGATCACCAGGAGTGGTAAACTGATGTAGTTCCACATATGACAGTGAAATTGCTTTGATTTAAAATCAGCTTAGGACTTGATCAGACTGAAACTGTTTTCTGTCTTTAGTCTCCATGCCACTTCCATGCCATTCTACTTTCGATACTACTAAGATACTCTGGGTCACCTCTGGGACCCTAGCTGGTACCACTGATCTGTGAGACTGCATCTCATGAACCAAGCTGTTCCCTTCAAACTGAAAACCAAGGATGACAATAGCATAACTCATCAGTTCAGGAAGGATCTCCCACTCCTGTCCTGCTGAGCCAACCTTTCCCACTCATCACTGATACCACACATTTGGTCTACCCAAAAGATAAGAGACTGGTTGGGAACACCAGGCACTGCAGGCTTGGGACCCGATGGGTCCTGAGGGACCTGGACGATATTACTGGGAGGCCACTCTAACCTCTGAAAGGTCACGGCACAGAAGGAATGATTCCTGAGGACTGGAAGAGAACAAATGACACTGACATCTTCAAGGATGGCAAAAATGAGGATCCAGAGAACTACACCTTGATCTCTGGGGAGGTGGTGGAGTGAAAGGTCCCAGAAGATCCCCTGAAGGAGGAAAATCCTTCACCAAGATAGCATATACCCCCGAGGAACAAGGTACTGAGGTGGGCATGGGTGCAGGTTCAAAAAGCAGGGGTAGCTTGTGAAGAAAGTACCTGCTGTACACAAAGTATCTATGATCTGCAGAAGCCCTAATCTGATCAACTTGGATTAAGCCTAGAGAGATCATTAAGGTTAGCAGGATTCCAAGGCATCATATCAAGCTGACTTCTCATGAGAAGTAAACAGCTCTGCTTTGATATTCTCCCCTTAGGCCCAGGCACTAGACAGCTGCTTCTGGGGGGAAAAAAAAACCAAACAAAACAAACAAAACAAACCCAAACCAGAGAGAATACAATCAACACCCAGAAGACAGTTAAAAAATTGAATCATTTTCTGCCTGGAAGCAAATTCTGAGGACATGAGTAATACCAATCCCAAAAGAATAAAAGAAGATGCAATGTGACTGCAGCTGCAGCATAGAGAAGGAAAGCATCTCCCATGAAACATCACAGGGAGGGGACCAGCATTTGCCTGCGTACTTCATGAACACCAGCAGCCCTGCCCATGAATGGTATCAAGTTGGTACCACCCATCCAAGGCAGGTACTTTTGTACCAGCCCAGAAGTGAGAGTCTGAGCTCAGATTCCTGCCCCCAACCTTGGCCAACATCTTTCCATGCGCAGAAGCTGAAACTGCCCTTGCTGCACCTTCAGGTATCATTGGGCCTCAGGTATTATTCTATTTTACCCTTACAATCTCAGAGTTCAAAATAGGCTTTTTCATCTTCCAAAGAAAGAAACCGCTTCACTTCATCCTTTATGCCAAGAACAAGGTAACTGGGGAGTAAGAGGTCTCCCAGCTCTTCTACCTGTTCACTTCTCTAACCACAGCAGACATGCCTTCAGACTCTTCTGCGGCTGGTGCCATGAAGCACATTAGAGCAGACAAGCTGCACACAGCCCTTTGCTGGCATCACTTGTTCTGTTACCTTCCAGATGCTTGGCAATCATCAAGTTCCCCAGACCATAAATCGCACAGGACTCAAAATGAAGTACTCTGCCTCCGCTCCTGGTTTATTGACCCCGTGAGGCATTAGGGGGCATTCCAGTAGCAGAATGACAGATAAAGGGAAAGGTAATAAAGCAGAAGTGGCTCACAGACAAACAAGCTTTACTTCCCACAGAGATGCTTTTGGTTATATCTTTGAAACATTCACTCTAGCCATGGCTCTGCCACCAGCTCTGCAATAGAAACACACTTGGCTACCAGCAGCTGATGATTTTCTAAAGATTCTGGCATAAGCAACAAAGGAACAATCAGCAATGTATCATGTCTTCAGCAAGACACTTCAGAAGCATTTATGCTTTGCACACAGAACTCACGTCTCTACAATCCAAAACCACCTTTAACACCTCTCCAAATGCTGGGCTGTCAAAAAAGCCCCCTCTCCCTGACATTTAGGCAGAAAAACACCAGAAGCTTTAGAGGCAGCAACATTTTCACCTATGTGAGCAATAGCTGTGCAGGTGTGAAACAAAGATGCTCATACCACCTCATATTGCCTGGTATAAAAGACAGCACATGGAAGGATCTGGTGTCACTTCTGCCTCATTCCAGCAATAGCTTCCAGGCAGAGAAAAGTACTGAAACACCCAGGCCAGGGCTTATCCACCTCCTTAACATCAAAACCCCATCAGCACGACAATGACAAGGGATGTTAGGGTGACCTGTATCTCTAATAAGCTGCAAGGTCTCAGCATTCTTTCACCTTGCTGCCCCTGCCTAGTGAGCAGCATTGCACTAATCTGCTTATTTCACCTAGCCTTTGCCTGAAGTTTCCTGCCAACAACAACAAAACCCATTCTGTGCATTAGGTACGCCTCTGATCACAATCACCCAGCCCTGTGTTACATCCCACTCCCCGGAGAAGGATCCTGCCGTGTTTTCCAATTCCATGCCCCAATCTCTTTAGACAGATTTCACAGTCATTGTGAATCTGAGCCACCCGGGTTGCATGCAGCGCCTTCGCGTCAGTGTTTATCCAAGGTGCCGCAGGTTTCCAGCTGGGATTTGTCAGCAGTTATTTCCATACCCTTCACTTCACCCTGGATGCAAACATGTACTGAGGAACGAGCAGTAATTAAAAGAACTGGGGTCTATTTAATTACCTTCTGACATGATAGCACAACGGCTGCTTTCAAAGCAGCAAGAGTTCCAGCAAATGGAATCTAATGGAGCAGCAGCATGGGACCTGCATCGCATTAGTGCAGGTTGCCTCTGTTTGCAGGGGGGGAAGCAGCAAGCTTCTCATTTCCAGTTAGGAAGCAATGTGACACTTTCAGACCAAAAGCCAATGGCCTTCAGCAGGAAGCAGGCTGAGGCTGTTGTACAAAGAAGGTGGGTTGCGTGAATCCACCCAAATGAGCCAGAAAGGTCTCGTTTTACACAGATCCACAGTAACTCATTCCTCAAGGACAGGAAAGGTCTCATCTCACACAACTTTTCCCTCACTCCTTAAGCAGCAGTACATGCTTTCAAGTTAATAATAGCCTGGGAAGACAACAGGAGATATGAATTGTGAATGGCTACCACCTCAGGTAGACCCCTGGCATGAGTGGTTCCTAAAGGAAATTCTGATAGTCTGCAAGTCTCAGAGTGAACTGGATACTAGGACTGAGCAACTCTACCTCTGCTGCTGTGTCAGGACATAATTGCTTCTCCTCATCACCCTTTTACCTGTATCCAATGTGCTGGGTCTGTGTGAGTTGGTACTTCCAAAGGTCATGGCCCTGCAAAAAGAGCCTTATTTTTATCCACATTTCAGGCAAAGGACAGGGCTGGAGCCATGAGGAAGGATCCTCCTTCCCTACCTCCCAGCAGGTGACTTCAACCATCCAGTTGAAGGAGATGGCTTTTAGCAGCTCTCCTTCCTAACAAGCCTCACCTCTGAGCTGTATCCTTGACTCTGTGTCCTTCTGTCTTCGGAAAGGCATAATTATCTTTGAAGAGCTTTGGAAATTAAGGAAGCCTGTGTGATGGCTCAAACCCCCCTGATACCAGGGCCACCACTGCAGCAACAGGTGCTTCCAGTCCTACCTTTGTGGATGCTGGCTCCCCACACCAATCTGTGACAAGCCTGCGGTGAAGAGACAGGATGTAGAACCCACAAACTGCTCCTCTGCAGAAAGGAAATGAAAATCAAGTAGAAAAATCTAACCACACATTCTCAAGTTCATCAGGAGACTACCTGAAAGAAAGCAAGGGAGGGAGATCCTTCAAGATGACAGCAGCATCCATGCCACCAGCCTGATTCGCACCAACTCCAGAAGGAGCTATATGTGCAGAGTGCCTCTCAAAGCAATATGCTTTTAGTTTTGTAAGTCACCTAGGAACTCACAGACACAGGCCAGATGTTTCTTGAGAAACCCATGGTACCACTTCCTCCTTAAATAGAAAGTCCTTCCAGAAACGGTGAGGATATTAAGAGAGGGTTTTTTAATGATAAAAATTGAGTTAAGTGAAAACCTTTTCCCCATAAACCATTGAGTGTATTCTGTCCCACCTTCTTTTCTATTTTTACTGGCACAAACAAGGGAAGAAGATGACTGTCTTCTCCTAAAGCTGTTTGCTGGACATACTCACAATAGAGAATGTTCTGGTTGATTCTGGATGGAAGAATCAATGTTACATCTCTGTTCTGCAAGGAGCAGTTTCTCAGGACCCACTGAGAATATTCACATTTATGACCTGAAATTAATTCTCTGGAAAAAGTGTTTCATGCTTGGTTTAAAAATCATTGTTTCTTGTAAACTCATTCACTGGAATATTAATAGAAAGAAAATATATAAAAGGAAAAAAATGCAGCTGACAGGAATTTGGTTAAAAATTCATACCAGTGTTCACAGGACTCTTCAATTTCCCAGCTCTGGGTTGCATCATTTTCGATGCACAGGCCCTGAAACAGGCCTGAATTCTAATGCTATTTTGAAAAGAAAAGGCATGATGAATGTTTTGGCAGATTCTTGATTTTCTTTTTAGCTCATTGTGAAGATGAGATTGAAAATGCAAAGAGACAGCATGAAAAAAAGGAAGGAGATGAATGACAGGACATTATGCAGGAGGAAAGAGCCTGCATAGGCAGAGGCCAAAAATTGTGTTTCTGTTAATACAAGCTTGGGTCCAAAGCAACCACAGTCACGGCAGAATGGTGGTGCACAAAAACTTGCCTTTGGTGGTGCTCCACAGGGATGAGGACGCTGCTACAGGACACAAGATCTGTGGCTTGGAAAACACCCGTGTGCTTCTCTGTTGACTGTCCCAGTGACCAACACACTCAAGCATGCAGGTCCTGTAACTACCTCGCTTACCACTGTATGTATTTCCATTAGACAAAACAAATACTTATGATCTAGAGTAATAACATTCTAAGTTGCAGAATAAAAGAAACTGGTGGAGAAGGCAAGGAGAAATGACAACTAGTTTTTAATGAGGAACTACCCTGTAATTAAACCGATTACAAATACCCTGTCAAAAGGCAGCAAAGCCACACTGAATTAGCATCCAAACACTTCCAGTAGGCACAAACTATTTCATAGCCAGAGCTCTCCTTACCACAGACCCTGCAAGTAGCAGAAGACTTGGCCTCACAGATGGAATCTGCTCTCCATTCACCCCCTGTTTCTCTCCAGCCGTAATTGAGCAAATCACCAGCAATCAGAGGAAGTCAGCTGCTCCCAGCCCACAATGAAACAGGGCTGGAGCAGCTGTGCCACATCTTTTTACAATTATCCTTCCTCCACCTCTCTAACTAACAACAGTTTCGTGAAGAATAAGCCTTGCTACACCTGAAATACTTCAAAATAAAGGGATGCCCTGGCTCTGCTTAATCAGTAGTGATGGAGGGACAGCACCACAGCAAGCTGCCTTACTACATCCATTCAGTCACTGTTGTGGGTGTTAAAATACAACCTGTAAGACAAGCTGAGATGTGAGCTGGTAGCCCTGGTGCAGGGGAAAATATCACATACTTAGGGAGAAAAAAACCCCAGCATTAAATGCCACCCAGAGCACTGTCTGGTGTTACTACTAAATTAGCCTTTTGGCACCATGGCCATTGTACCTGCCTGTGAAGCCCTGAAACCCTCCCCGCTGCACTGACAGCAGCGTGGATGGCTGGATTAAAGCAACATTCCCACCAAAAATGGGATCTGAATCCAACCCAGCTCACTCATCTTCCCCCACCCCAGCCACATGCACACCCTTCTGCAGGAGGCAAAATGTTCTTCATGGAGAACCCCAAATTGCTATTACTGCAGTTGGGTGCTTGGAAGGAATTCTGTGGTGGGAAGGATTCAGAAGCTCTTCCCAGGATAACAATTTGCCAGCACAATGTACATGCTCCCCAGCGGCTCACATCCCCCTTGCCAAGTTTGGTGCACCTCCAAGCTAAGTGCAGACAGGTTGGGCCCCTGGGCACATGTCTGCATCTGCCATTATCAGGGGCAAAATTAGCTCCTGTTACTGACAGCACCTATCACTCATTCCTACTCTAATCTCTACCAGGGGAAAGATTTACAAGCAACAATGATGAAAGAGAAAAGGAAAAACAGTGATACAGAGGGAAGGAAAAAAAAATATCAAAGCAAAGATAACAAAAGCATTTGTGAGGCTGGAAGAAACAAACTGCATTATATTATAGAGACCAAGGGATCCTTATCATGCCCAGATAAGATTTTCATTCAACATGTTGGGAGTTTGGGTTTTTTTACTGCTTAAGTAGATTCAAATACATTGCCAGGTACCTCCAGCTCTACAAGGGTTTTGTTTTAGCTATGCATCATTGCAGCAGCTTGCCTCAATAAAAATCCTAAGGAAACACATACAATGGGAAGCACATCAAAGGGATACAGGTGCTATAAAATTCATACTGAACAGCTACAGGAACTGAAGGTGGGGAAAAAGATACAGCTCAGATTTTATGTCAATGTTATTCTTTAAAAGGTTTATTAACCCTTTCAAAAGAGTTTATTAAAAAGCTACTGATTGCAGAATAATCAGTTAAAATGAACGCAACCCATAGATCAACAGAGAGCACATTAGATAGCATGTATTAGTCAATGACTATGTAATGCAAAAATTAATGAGGCACAATGAAAACTGTTCGTAAAATAAAACATGACCAGGAGAAAAAAGAAACCACCAACCATGCTGTGAAAACCCCAAATCATCTTTGCTTTGTTTCCCTTAATAAATCTCTTGATTTCTTGGCTGAATTAATTGCCACAAATAAAACTTCTGGATGCACTATTCACTGAGCAGCCTATGGGGCAGACCCCTTCCTTCCCTGACAACATACAGCTCATGCTACCTCAAAGGTACCTCACACCAGAAGAACAGTGTGATTAAAGTGTGCCTTCTACCCACAGGTCTCAGAGCACCTGATCAATAATTAATAGAGCCATACAGCAATCCATCCATGCAGCTACTGCTGAAACTATGCTGTTCCTTTTGCCATCGCTGTGCCAGAGGGAGAGCCAGCCCTGAACTTCCAACCTGACTTCATTTCACACAGCCATCTGCAGGTGTCATGGGCCTGTCTGCATCACATTATAAAGAAGGAGGAGGGAGAAAATAGATGAACAACCTGACCTATCTTTAGAGCAAGTCTCCTATGAGGTTTCTCTAGAGAGCCCATATGGATAGGAATACCTGTAGGAGACAGGTTAATGAGAACTGAAAGGTAGAGAGCCCAGTGCTCACAGAACATCCCACTGAAGCTGCTGCCACACAGGGTCTCACTAGGAAGAGCAGAAAGAGAACATGGGGCTGTCTTGCCACCTAATAGCATTCTGTCATTCTTCTCCTTCTGCTCCTAGCAAAGGGAACGGAAAGCATCAACATCACTCTTGAAACAACACTGAAATGAATGCGAGGAAATTACCCATTTGCTAGGAGAGGCTATGTGTATGCGGATGTGTTTTGGGATGTCTGATTTGCATTTCTGGGCCTCAGCGTGCCCCTAATAGAATTTGCAGTGGGTTGCGAAGATTGCCATCCCAGCTAATCAAAAATAATAAATAGCTCTGGCTGAGCAGATGACTCTCCTACAGCACTGTGGTTATCAGAGGGATCGGTCTTAATTTGAGGCTCCATTCATCAGCCCTGCTAACAGGATTGTGCAGAGAGTGATATTTGACAGAAGTGTTTCTGAAATTCCTAAACGGAGAGAGTGCATTGAGGGAGACAAGATGGATGTTCCCATTACAATGACTGTGCTGGATGTCACAGTGTGCCCTCTTCTCTCCCAGCAACAAACAGCCGATGAACACACACCATTACAGTGAATATGGTGGCCACAGATTTCTCCTCATTTTGTTTATCTACAGAAAAAGATTTAATTTATTCTAGGATGAAGGGCGGCAGGAACCTGGCAGCAGCCTGTGCTCTGGGCTGTATAATCACTGACAAGCAGCTCTGAAGCTCCACCTGGAGAAGGTGGTGAGGGCAGGAGAACACCAAGGGGCACGTACACAGCGTTGTGTAGGGAGTCAGCCATGAGCTGCTGCAGCACCTTTCTGCAACCCTGGGCAAAAGAGTTATTAAGGATTAAAGGCCAGAAAGGACCTCCTGATTTAGGGATCCACACACCCTGCAGGCAGAAACATCAGATAATCCCTTTCTCCAAGTTATCACGTGTCACCTTAAACCCAGTTCAGTTCTTATACCCCACCACTCTCACGATGCACACTCGCCATGCTGTGTTTTGTCTTGATCTTAACCTGCGGGTATGGTTCTGCTCTATGAATGCTTATCCTTCACCATATATCTGAGGAGCCTTTGCCCTCTCAGCCTTTGCTTTGCTTGGCTGAACATCCCAATCTCTTCAACCTCAACTCGTAACAAAAACTCAAGTGACTTCCTTTTACAGCCATGCCAAACTGAGCTCATCTTCCGTAGTCACCTGGGGCAACATCTTTGTATCGCAGCATTAACACATCTCTGCTTCTGCCAGCAACACCATAGGGGATATATTACAGTTTTGCATTAGCATAACCCCCCCTTTGATGACTCCTCCCCACATCTTGATAGTCCCCAGTTTCATGAGCATCTGTGTGGCAAAGGGAGGGATGCCAGTCTGATTTACATTGCAACAGGGCTCAGTGTGGCACACCACAACCATGGCACAGCAAGGACTTTGGCACAAGTCCTGCTGCAGGTGGAGTTAATCCCTTGCAAATGCCTGCCCTTCCCCATCTTCTCAGGAACCTCTGAGAGCACTGAATCTCTTTCTAGTCTGTCTCCACTTCACAGGGGCAGAGGTGGACTCACTCCTGTCCTGGAGAGCTGTGATCAAAACAAGTACTTTAACAGCGAGTGGCAAAACTGGCACACAGTAATGCAGGCAGGTCATACACATTTGCTGTGAGAAAGGTCTCCCACAACAGATTAAGCCAGTAATGAGGGATTAATGAAAGACATATTAATTATCACCACCACCACAACCACCACAGACCTGCACAGTTTCAGATGTGGTTGAGGACAGCTTTTGGCACTAAAACACGATCTTCCATTTCCTGGGAGGTGGAGAACGCAAAGCCATTTTCTCCTTCTGTCAACAGCATGGGCTGAGGGGCAGATCAGACACAACAAATTGCTGAAGGGAAGTAAGAAACCCTATTCCTGGATCAACTGTGCAGCAGGCAGGTACCCAAGTCCCCATGGTACATGGGGAGCAGTGAGTGCTCCAGCCTGCCACAGCCTCCTCTCTGCTGCATGGACCCAGGGGCCTGTGGAGGTTGGTGGCTCCTGACAAAGAACAAGGCAAAGAGGCAGAAAGGAGCAAGACAGAAGAATGGAGAGAGGAAGAAACAGGAATGACCAAGTTTCTCAGACCCATCATCCAAGTAAAACATTCTGCCCCAGATTTTGTAAACAAGAGCAAAAAAATGATAAATCCATAAAGTTAAAGGAATTCCCTGTATTCTTCCACCTCCCATTTCATTCTGTTCACGTGGAGCCAGTCCCTCTGGCAGAAACAAAGGGGACATGAAACATGCCGGGAAAAGCTACTGAGCTTATGCCTGCTTGTTCTGCCAAAGACCTTGAATAGCCACAGGGCTGAGAGTTAACTGTCCCAGTGTGAAACGAGAATCACTGCGAATCTCTTCAGAAATTCGGAGACAACTCCATGCTCATGGGGCAGAGGGGAGATGGGACAGCTCAGCAAGGAAGAGGGGAAGGAAACAAGCATTTTAACAAACAAAAGGAAAGAGGGAAGCTTATTCCACAAGTCAGACACAGCCTGGCATTTCCAAGTTAAATAAAAGCAAAGCCTCTGTCTGCATGCTTCATTGTAACACTGTTGCTCTAAATCCCCTTTTATCCCTTTAATTATGCATGAAAAAACCACACGACCTCCCTGCTCGTATGCTCAGCCGAGCAGTGGCTCACAGTGCAGTAGGCTCATTATACAGCTTTAGTGGGGCTGAGCGCTCTGAATTATTTAAATCTCCATTAAGTCTCCACTATGGCATATCTGTGTGATAAACGGATCAGGTGCTGCTGGATTTCTCCCCTGGCCAACCCCCTCTCCCTTCTCCTTCCCCTTTCTCTCTCTCCTTCCCCCTGCAGAACTCAGTAGGAAGGGAGATAATTGCCAAGAGGGAAGAAGTTTGCACTCGTGCTATCAAGTGTTCCGTTGTCATTTAAAAAAGGCCAACTGAGCCAAGTAATAAAGCCACTTAATCAGGATTAGCACTAGAGGGCATGGTAAGGTGGTCAATGCATAACTTGTTTAATGGCCATTTTATTGTTTAAATTAAATAAAACTTAAATCATTATGTTTTACTTAAGCAGTGTGAATGCCCCATCCCTGTCCCCACAGCACCACTGGAGGAGCACAAAAAAGAAATGGTGTGTTGCCAGAGATAGGCAGGTGTGATGATGGGGCTCAGTACCCAACACAGGCAGTCATCTAAAGAACCTTTGCATACGGCTGTTCAAAACACCTCTTCATGGCATGGGCAGACCTACCAAACAGCATCCCAGGGACCACGGGAGGAAAAGCACAGGTTTACACTTTTGTTTTCCGAGGTTTCCTGCTGCCAAGGACAAGCAGAGACATGCAATATCCAGTCTGGGCACATAGCTGCCACCAAGTTTGGAAAAGAAATATCAGAAGTGTCGTGTAAAAATGCTTTCAGAATGCTTTTGAGTTTGGGGAGGAAGTTCTTTCAATGGACAAGACCGACAGCCCCTAATATACCTCCTTGCCTATCTCAACATTATGAAAGAGGAAGGATGCCATGTCCTTTCATCACATTGGACTAGGGCAAGCTGATGATAAGCTTGCTATGGCTACTGGCCTCAGTACCACTTATCCCCACAGCACATTCAGCTCACAGACAGCTGTGTAACACCTATGCACCATCACAAGCTACATGCGCCTATCACCTAAGGTACAAACACACCCCAGTAAAAAGGCCATTCAGAGCAAGATAGTCCACAATGGTTTGTAAGAGAAGCAACAACCCAAAAATACAGTTATGACATCAAATTCACAATTCCCTAACCCTGTCCCTAAAACACTGAACAGGATTTAGCTCCTGCTCAACCACAGGTTTCCTGAGTGGCAATGAATAAGTCCCAGATCTCCACAGGCTTTGGCTCCTTGGCTGCAAGATGGAGATAAGAGTCCATCTGGTACCCATCACAGCTGCAGCAAGGCCAGAGCATCACGAGGGGCTTTTGGAGGTTGAGATAACTGGTGAGCTCTCTCCACAGTCTCAGGAAGTGCTTACTGAATGGGCAGGAAGCAGGTGGAGACAAGGAGGTGCATAAAGTTATTTATTTGTGAAAGCAACTGGAAAATGTGCTGAGGAGTTGAAAGTGTTTGGTGTTAAAAATAACCTGTCAGAAAAGGAATAAAATAAAGGCCTCTTATTTTGAAAGTTTCTCTCTGTATTTACTTGAGATAAATGGCAATCGCACAGTGGCAGCGTTTTCTTAAGATGTGAGAAATAGATGGCAAGACTCTAGAGAGGTTTTGCCCATATATCATTCCCTTCTCCTCCCAGTCTCTGAGGGACACGTGTTGCTGTGACATCTTTTACTGAGATTTACAGAGCAGCCATCCTGTCAGGGCTGTGAAGGCAGCCTTGCTGCCACAAAGCTGCTGTCAAGCCCGCACCATGGTCAGGAGGCAGCAGTTAACCCTGTCTTCAAGCCACAGTCCTCAAGCCACCTAGAGAGGCAACAAAACCCAGTCTGCCTCACCTGCAAGGGGACTATTTGCTGTCTATTCACACCATCAGTTTTTAAGCCCAGTATTTATTTTGCTGCTCTGGCAGTGTTTATTTCTCCAAGATGCAGAAAGCAATTAGAGCTGAGCATACTGTTCCTAGTCCCGCTCCTGGTTCCCTCCGTACTACCTTTGGGGGTGATGGGGAAAGCCTGACCTCCTGTGCCTCAGTAGCAGCACTGAAGCTGCCCTTGCCCTCAGTTTCTCTCAGTCTTGCCAGCTCCCATCCGTATGTCTAAAAATAGCATGAGTCAGGCATGAATCAACATCCAGAAATGTTAGGATCTGCTTTTAAATTCAGGCTGTGTTTTAAAGAGGAAGATGCTGTGTTGCTGGGTCTGGTTTTGGGTTTTTTTAATATGTGAAATCTCCAGCAATGACCTCTAGATGCTGAAACTTCCTTTTGTAAGTCTGAGATTGATAGCAAATATACAATATTTACAAGCATGAATCATGGGTTTACAAAATCTGTGCAGTTTTGCTGACAACTCTCAGACTAACTTAACTATATCAAGACATCCTTTCCCAGGGAAAACACACAACATAAAGCACTGCCTCCCATTAGTAATAAAGCCATAATACTAGTAATTAAGCCAGGATGGGCACTCAGACCTCACTGGGTGCCCCCAGCCCTGGTGGCAGTCTGGACCAAAGCTCCAGGGCTCTGCCAAAGAGAACCACCTCGGCAGCCTCCCATTGCCCCATCCATCCTCCTGGAAAGCCAGCATGCCCATGTGCTGCTCCCAACTTCCAGCAACTGATCCCATGCAAGTCCCTTGAGATGGATAACCAGAGAAACTTCAGTATTAAACGAAAACCACTATTAGTTTCTAATGCAATTAACAGCCCCCTGCCAAGAGAGCCAATAAGAGCACTTCATCAGACCATTATAACCCTGGAGGGTATAGAGAGGCTGCCACGGTAACTCCTTTAATTGCCCTTAATGTTTCATTAAACACAATTACATTTAAACCTAAACTGTGCCATTTGTTGTGGTTTTAATTAGACAAAGGGCAAGATAAAAGGATTGGATTAACCCTCCTCTTCCCTGCCTCCCCTCTATCAGGGGCTGGCTCCAGTCTGAAACTGCATTGCTGGGGCAGTAGGAAGAAGAGTTTCAGCATGGACAGGAGCTCCAGATGGACACTGAAGGATGGCCTGAAGGAGAGGAATCTTCTTTCATAATCACACTGCTAAGAGCAAGCAACACTCCTTGAGCTCACGTAGACTGTATTTCCCCATTTAATCTGTTTGAAATCACTTCAGTCATTTCCCTTGTATATACCTTTTACATCATGGATTAAAGGCTCTCTGAGCTTACCAACTTCTCTCCATGACCTGCTCCGTAACCTTTGCAAGGGGAGCTGGCAGCACCCCTCTGCTCTGAGCCTGTCTTCCTCTTCCATGCTCTGTGCTACAGCTCCAGACTTTTAACATAATTCTGCAGTTTCTTTGGTATGATGAACAATTCCTACGGCCACACTTGTTACTGGTGCCTTCCCTCTGTTAGGGAGATGTGTCAACCCAACACTTCTAAAGAGAGGCTACTACACTGGATGCACACTCAGTCCCATGTGATTGTAAAGCTGTTCTTGAAACACAGACAAAAATAAAGCACAATCCCACTTATTTTAGCCTAATAAAGAAAACCATTTCTTCCTTTCTGGAATTTATTCAGTACTTCCCCATATATTGCTTCTAAATTAGGTCTAAGGTTTAAATGCTGGGATTCTGCGCCTGTATCTGATGTTGCATATTGCTTTAGCAAACCAGGCTGCCTTCTCCATTTTTTCCTGAGCTTTTCAGTGATTTAGAGGAAACAGAAAAGCAGATTTAGCTGCAGTGTCACACACCCAAATCAGAACAAACTACTGAAATGCTGCTCTGTGCAGAGATTTATAATACAATTAACATTTTCGTTTGTTTCTAATGACTTCTTTCTTCCTTTCTGAAGCTGACAAGAGAGTAGGAATAGCCACAGGGTATAATCAGACTGTCTGCAAGGTGGAAGGGAAATGAAGCAGAGCAGAAAGGGACCCTCTGAAGCAGGCGGGTATCATTATTATCTCTTTGTGGGAACATTAGCACCATTGGAGGGCACTCAGGCACCACTGGAACAAGAACAGCATAAGAACTTGAATAGAACCGAGGAGAAGATGAAAAGAATGGAACAGGCACTCAGTGACAGGTCTGAACAGTCTCCTTTGTGCCACAAGCCTTGCTGAGATTTTGCTATCGCCTGACAAGTGCCAAAACTCCACAAGTCTGATCCAAAGACTACACATGTCAACAGGAAGCCTCCCATTAAACTTCAGGGAAACTTAGCCCAAGCCAAGGTGTAATAGATCATGTACCACTGTTACACAGGGAAATCAGTGAAATCCATCTTAGAATTCTCACTCCTAATATCCAGCAATTTTTCACAATATCTCTCATTATCACAGTATCTACTCATACAATAAATCAATGCTTTTGCAGAGCTATGAGTAAAATGAGGGGATGGGGCAGATGAGAAAGGTGGTAGAGAAAAACGTGTGCCATTGCTTAGAAGTAATAGCAGCAAGAACAAACTCCCCTTTGGTCCATTAACACAGCTATGTGCTGCAATGGTACAAGGTGGCCTCATCAATCATAGAGACAAAGCCTTATCTCCATTTGAAAGGGAACTGAGGCACAGATGAGGAGGTTAATCAACACTGCAGCAGGGCAAGAGCTGACACACAAACTGGGTCAGCTCATACACAAAGCAGAGGTGGGATATGTGGGGTGAGAATGTACCTTTGTAGAAAAAGCTCCCAGTCCTACTAACTCCTAGGTTAGTGAGCATCATTGTTTAGCATGGGGAAAAAGCGCCACCAGAAGCAAAAGAGAATGGAGCCACCCAAGGAGAATAAATCTAGGCTTTCCTTCTGAGGTCGCGCAGAGTGGGGCATGTCAGCCAGGGATCACAGTGCTACAAGGTAGAAATACAGAACTCTGAAGCAGTCAACAACAGTTGAGCAGGTTGCAAGCTGCCACTGTTAAAAAGAACCACAAGGGAAACATCTTAATGTGCCATTTCCAATTCAGTCCATCACTCCTTACATTTTCTGTTTGCTCAGAAGTAAAGCTGTAACAGTCCAGGCTGCCTCTTCACCTCTCTGCAATCCCCATTGGCAACTCCTTGCATCTCTATTGAGGTATGGAGAAAGGAACACCTCTTCTGACCATCACCATGGCCAAGACAACCCAACATTGACATGATACAGGAATTAAAAATGTAGGAGCAGGGACTTCTCCATCATTGGAGGCTGCCTGCTTACAGTAAAGCTCCACCCATGGCTGGAGAGCATGCACACATCACTGCTTCTACCTCCAGGATTAAGGGGTGACCCTGAGGTTTGAGCTTTGGGGAGCAAGAGGGACTGAGGGGCAGAGGCATACGAGGGAGTGGGGAGAACAGCTGTTAAGCTCTTAGAGATAATAAATTGAATAGCTCTGAAATTGGACCCACAAGGATAAAAGTGATTTTAGTGCCTATAAGACCGACTATAAACTCAATCTGTCAGACAGCAGCAGCTGTTAAAGATAATGGTCCTGGTAAATTTAACTTCCAAACTGCCACAAAGGGACTAGTGTGATGTTAAGTTTCTCCCTTCTTTGAAAGGAGGTGCAGAGAACAAAAAGAAAAAAGGCATCAAAAAAACACACAAGATCTTAAACAAGCATCTCCAGTCAGCTAATCAAAAACCTGCTTTGAAGAGCCACGATGGGCTGTGCCCCCATAGGGGAGAAGCGATCCCCCAGAGGCTTTTAGGCAGATGAATACCTCTGGGCTGCTTTGATAGAATTCCACAAAAGATACCAAATATTTGCTAATCAGCCAAGGTCAGCAGGGAAAGAAATGACTCTCTGCTCCAAACCCAGGCAACTCTTCATTATTAAAGTCCACGCTGTGGCTTTATCATAAGCTCTAGGCAAAGAAAAGCATCTAGCCGGACTGTCCCTGAGCAGATGGTGACTCAGAAGCATCCCCTTTCCTCCCTTGCCCTGGAAGGAATCAGCCCTTCATCCATATCAGGCCCCTTTGGGACTGAACCCTTCCCCTAGGAGCCAGCCCTAGCACAAGGAGCAGCAAGGCAGTGCAAGACCTGCCCAGCTGAGGGAAGCCCAATGCTGGCTGATCCTTGCTTGCCATAGGTGCACTTGCCAGCCCACAGCAAAGCGTTGCATGTAGCAAGCGTCCCACCAAAAACCCAGGGAATTTTATCATTGAACACAGTCAGGGTCTGGCCCACAGAGATCAGACAGAAATCTCTAGGCTGGCAATGTAATTGTTCAAAAGCTACTTTCCCTGCCAAGCAGGTAATACAGCGTGATTGAGAATGTGTTTTATGCAGACCACTGTTCCAAATACGCTATTTGCAGCAAGTGTTTTTAATATGACAATTAAACTACTTAGGCAATTTTGTAAAGACAGCAGGATTTGGCTACAAGACCAGAAGCCAGTCCAATTACCTTCTCCTAACAAAGCAACCACATCATCAACTTCCTACAAAATAAAGCAAACAAGACCTGAATGCTCCTGGGAAGAAGTGAGGAGGAAGGATGGAGGCCTGACTCCTTCCGCATACATTTCAGCAACACTCATCATTTCTAACCAGCACTCAAAGAGTGTTAAAGCTCTCAAGTCAGCAGCAGAGCAATGTAAACTAGCTTGAAGCTACTTTGAGATTAAACCTCCTGAGTTTTTTCAACACTATGGATAATTTCTCATTTTTGTTATTACTCAAGGATGTAAGAAGAGCTCAATCAAACTTCAACACATGGAATATCTGGAGGAGCATTTACAGATACACTAATAAAGAGAGATACCTCAAACCCCAGTGTTAATGCATCTCATTGCCACTGGAAAGCTCTAACTCAAAAGCAGCTCCTCCAGCCTTTTCTTCATCAGTGGTATGTGAGGACAGTATAGAAAGGATGCAAGATTAATCCCTGTGAAATGATTTATCCCTGCAACCATGGACAATACAGCTTCTGTCACAGTTGTCCATCTCTTCCCAGCAGTGAATCTGGGAACTTATTCCCAGGAATATCCAAGCTTGCAACCAGAGTTCCCCTGAAGCAGTTCCCCAGCCATCAGCAGCCCTGTGCACATGACACACACTGGTGATCTTCTCCCTCCCTCCACATTTCTTTGTGCTCTCAGAGGGGAAAAAAGAGAAAAGGGGAAAAGGGAGGCCTCTCCGGGCCCCAGGTTAAACTGTGACCCACTTCAATCCACACTGCGGTCCATTATTACCAATCCAATTATTGCAGACAGGTTAACTCAGCTTTAATTTATGTCAATCCAATTACTTTCTTTTTTATTATTATTAAATAAAAAGATAGTTCATGCTTCAAATGAGTTATGAACAATGGGTCAGCATCACAGGGAAAGGACTTGGAAATGCTCAAGGTCAAGGCTGGCTCCATGCAGGAAATCCCTTCCAGAGTTTTGGGGGAGAGCTTTACTCACCTCATCGCTCTATTTTGTGTTTTAACCGATCTCTCACACAAAAGCTTGTGGCTTCCAGGGCTCTGCTCAGGGAGCAGGAATGGTTTCCTGATGGCAAATACATTTTAGCTGAAGTAAGAGGCACCTAAATTAACTAGATCTCCTACTCTGCTGCAGTATAACGGGATAGCTGAGCACAAAGCTTTCCCCTTCAGGGGAAAAAGGAATCCAGGGTGGACATTTTTCAAAGGCACAAAGGGGAGTCAGGTACCAAATTCCCAGAAATATCCGCTCAGTTCCCCTCTGTCAGCCTTCTCCAGAAGTCAACAGCAGCGGTGTTTTAAACAGCCCTGTCACTACCTTCACTCCTTCAGTCACTGCCAGGGTTTTGGCAAGCTTCCCTTAGCAGTCAGTAAGCTTGTCTTAGGGTGGTGGTAACGCCTGCTGAGCTGTTTCCCCTGAGCTGGATGCAAAGCCTCAGCCTCTTTGCCACCAGTGCCAGGACAGAGGCATCTTGCGATGCTCTGGTTCCTCACATCTTCACAGCTGACATTCCACCTCTCTCCAAGCAAGGACTTCAAGGTGACTCAGCTTAACTCCCACTTCTGCCATTAAACCACCCAATGACCTTGGCAAACTCCTTTTGACTTGCATGCCCTGGTTTCCTCTCATGCAGCCACCCTCCCACTCTGCCTCCTATCTACATGCACCTCAGGTCAGTCACTACAGCCTCTGCAAAGAAGCAAACAAATGAGACCCTACAGCCTTTTAATGGAATACTTCCCTGGCTCCCAATAGGCCATGAGCAGAGCTGGTGAGGTCTTTAACATGTATTTCTCAGTTATTTCTCCCCAGTGTTTTTAATTAGGACTGAAATAATTATCTTAGCTGCCAGGGCAGCAGGGTCAGTTCTACAGATAGCTTGCATCCCAGACCATCCAAGGCTTTGGGTTAAAACCTTGACAGGTATATCTTGAAGATGAGGGACAGCTGCTGAAGGTGGCGAGACCCAGCTTTCTAAACCCAATTCCAATAGCCAGGAAGACACACTCTATATGGGATGGTGCTTCCAAGGCAGCCCTGGAGCAGAGCCCTGGGGGTTAAGGCCACAGAGAAGTGGCTGAGTCACAGGGAAAAGGAGGTAAAGCCTAACTGCATCCAGATGGGGGAATGAGAGATGACAGATTTCAAGGATGAACACTAAACCACTTCCAAAAAAATCATTCTTTTGGAAAAGGGGAAAAGCATCTCAGATCAAGAATGCAATGTTAAGAAAGTGTTTCTTTAACCTCCTTACCCGAACAAACCAAGGATTACCTACATCTTGGACTTCACTAGATTTGGACAACAGGAGTATTCAAAACCATCTCTGTCAAGGACAACACAACGAATCCTCTGTCCAAAACAATGTCCAGACCTTCAAACACCAAGTCACTTTGGTATCCCAGCCAATGTGTCCGTAAGGGGGAAAAGCCAGACATTCAGTTAGGACACCCTGCAATGCCAGACACCCTCCTGCGGCAGAGTCCCTTCAAAGCAGTGCCATTCTAAGTGAGGATCCCTGGATAAGAGGTGGGATGTTACCTCACCCTCTCAATCTCTCTTGCTTTTTCATCTTCATACTACCCAGTAATTTCCAGCAGCCTGAGGAGCATCTGTTCCCACATTATCTTGGGAATGGGAATGTTTCTTTTTCCCAAATACAGCTTTTTATTGAACATCCTAAGAATAATTATCTGGGTACACACACGACTGGACATTGACTAGATATGGCCATTCTACCCCAGTTTTAGATGGGGACACAAGAACAGGTCAGCAGGCTACTAATAGGGTACTTAGTAGCCAAAGACAGCACATTAAGGAGTGAAGAACTTCAGAACTTATATACTATGAAGTTAAACACTGGATAAGGTAAGCACAAACGTGCATAAGCCTATTACATTATTCTTTTCCTTCTCCTCAGGCTATGCCATTAAAAAAGTACATGAAAAACTGGAATTTTGCTGTACAGCTACAATAGATGCCCACATGCTTTTCTAAAAGACTTATGGATGCTGCTCTGTGGAATGCACAAATCCATTATGCTCCGAAGCAGTTGTTGAGTTGTCTGAAAACAGACAAATGAAAACACAACATCAACCAAAAATAATAGTTTTTGCAGAGGGATTTTTGGCATTCAGGAAATGCATCAGTAAAGCCAGAGTACTTAAAGGTCCCCTTGGGCATGCCACTAAAGCAATGTGGATGGGCTTCCTCAGAGAGAAAAGAAGACCAGAAAGCTCACACCAAAACAAACCTAAAAAGAAAAGTCCCTGCCCACCAAGTGGCTTTGAAATTTCCATCCCAAACACCAAGAGGACCTCTTGGGCTAGGACAGCATTGTTTCAATTACTGCTGCTCTGCCCCACCTAATTGTAAGAGTTGGAAACAGCCAACATTCTCAAAGGGCCATGAGCTCTTTCCCCTATTGTTTTAGGCTCAGCATCGGCAGAGCAAGTGAAGGAGGAGTACCAGTGACAAACATGAGAAAAGCAGCTGTATTCACTTTCCCTAGGGCTATTTCTGCCTTAAAATAATACTGAGATCCTTCACCCTCCTCCCATTATACTAGCTACCACAGATGCCAGCTTTCTTCCAGGTTGTCTGTGAGCTGGCACTGTGTTTCCTAACATCTTCACAGCTTTTGAGGGCAAAGTCTATTATGGGCAGATGAAAGAAAAAGCCTCGGTTACTGCTGTGAGAAGGCTGCTTTTGGGTGAATGCAAGGGAGACAGTTTGCTTTCTGCAAACAAGGATTGGAAATGCTTTCAGCTTGAGTACACACTGAGAGGAACCAGTGCTTCAGGATCTCCTCTCTGCCCTTCATTTTGAAACCAGTCCCTGAGCAGGCTCCAGCTCAGCATGTATTTTCATTTCACTCATGACACATGCTAGTGTTGGTTTGCTGCCCACCCTCTTCAAAAGCAACAAAGAGAAGACAAAAAAAGAAGAAAAAGTACAACAAAAAAATGATGCCACTTTCAAGATACAGCACTTCAGGCAGTCTCCACTACATCAGTAATGACAGTCACTAGTGCCTCCAAGGACTTGCTTTCTTCAAGTCAATACTACCTTCTGACAGCCAGTTTATTCCTGGGATCCACAAGCCTCTCTTCCAGATTCAATCTGGCTCAGACAATCATTCCTCTGAGGCTTTTATCCAGCTTAAAGATAGTAAAGAGATACAAGAGCCAAACAGTGAAGAAGTCTTACTGCTGCTCTGTGCTTCTTCACTAAGTGGCCATTCTACCTGCCAGGGTCAACCTCAGCACTAAGAAAGTCAGAGATCAGTAGAAATAAAGCAGAGATGCTAAAATACCACTTCCTGGATTCCACGTGGCTAAGGCTTCAAGCAATCCTCAAGACATTTACCACTATACTGGGTTGCATACATATGCACAAGAGGAAAGTGAGGCAGAGAACATAACCTATGTGAAGACACCATGATTTAAAAGTGTGCCAACTTGGCTGCCTGAGCCAGAGGTAAGGTTGTACCCACCATCTATCACCAGTTTTGGTGATAACACAAAGGCTCCACCTTTACAAACTGCCCACCTGCATCACTGAAACATCTTTAACCCACAGTCCTTCTCCTCAAGCTCAAGGAATAAAAACACAGTTATTTTTAAAGTAGGCTCAGGTACTAAACCAATCAAGTTCAGTGCAGCACGCCTCTGGCCTTCACCTGCAAAGACAAGCATAAATTGCAATATTAAACAGATACATGAAATGCCTCCAGGACATGAATGGGTTTTGTTGAGATCAACAGCAGGGTCTAGGCCCTGGTGAGAGCAACCTTAGCAGCTTCCACACCAAAAGGTAGTTCATCTCCACTGCTGTCCCAATTTTACTCACATCCTTGTATTTCAGGAAAGCCCATCTCTGCTTCAAACCCCAGGCAGAGCCTTGGTTTGGGGCACATTAAGAAAGGACTTGTTTCTGTTGCTGTGTTTTAATGTGCCTGCCTGTTGTGGGTTGCTGAGAAGAGCAGGATTCCTTCCCTGCCAGCTGGTGAGCAGCATGGGCAAAGAGAAAAGAGTCACAGTAAATTAACCTGCTGCTTCCACCTTTGGAAGGCCACAGTAGGAATGTCATGCCACAGAGTTGCAGTGAGGTGCAAGGCTTGGGGTGCTAAGGCTTTCCTTTCTTATATGTCAAAAGCCTTTGATGAAATGAAAGCTGCCTATCAAAGAACATCTCTTCAGCAGCCAAACTTAGCTCTGCTTTACACATCACCACAGCTTCTGACCTCGTCCCTGCACATGCAATGCCTGGAGTGAAGGAGTTAACATGAAGTTCTCTCGTGCTATAGCAAAGCCACACAGGTGGTGGTGTTCAATGGGTAGATCAGGATAAGCCTGGGAAACAAGGAATGAGATTCTCCTCCAGCACCCTACACTTCATACCTACCTTTGCAGCACCAGCAACAGAGCACTGCACTCCTAAACAAAACCTTTCAGTGCCACAGAAAATTCACCATCTCAGACTCAGAGTTTCAGACCCAATTGGTGACTAATGAGGTCCAGGGAGGTTAGGACTGCTGCTGTTTGTACAGCTACGAGGAAGAAGCTGCAAGAGGGCTCTATAGATCAAATCAGTACATATTTACAGGTTAATGTAATTTAACCTGAAACCATTCTGTCTCTTAAACCTCTGGAGTGTCAAGGAAGACCCATGAGCAACAGGCAAAGAATATATTCTGGAGAGGCTAAGGTGACACTCCATAAATGTGTCAGACAACTGAGGCTAGTAGGAGGCTGTAGATCTAACCAAGAGCAATGGTACCAAAATGTTCCTTGAAGGCATTCTCCACTATGCACAAAGAAAGGGAGAGTTTTGCCTGGCAAGTGCAGTTAAAGCAGTGTAAACCTCCACACTCACAAGTAACTTGTCTGCATGGCTGTACTCTTAGAAGGAGCTGCTTTAAAAAAGCAAGATGTTCACACAAAGTCCCCAGAGGCTTCTGAAAATCCCCTGCAGTTCGGAGCTGTCACGATCAGTGTTTTGTATAAAATAATGCCAAGGATTGCTCAGCCCCCCACAGGACAAGGTAATTCTTGGAGGCTTTTGTTACCTCAGCCTTCTTCTGCTTGTTCTGCTGATCCAGGACAAACTCACCTTGCTGGTCCAAAGCAATGATGACAGGCTGACTGCATTGCTTGGCTTTGTCCCAGCTCAGCCTGTCCTTCCACAGATAGTGCACAAGCATAACAAGTCACCTCCAGTGCTCCAGATAATTCAGAAAACAGGAGTATAGACTGGGTGAGCTTGTAGCATGCAGAGCCTCAAACATCACCTGTGGACCTCTGACAAAACCTCAGTAGAGATGGGCCTTCAAGTGCAGTGTATTTCAGGAAACCTGTATCTCCAACCCAGCCATGGCCACCATATATATACCACAGACACACTCTGTCTCTCCCACCAGTAAGGACTGCACATGCATCCCAGGCAGGTATTCCCAGCCAAACTGAGGTACTTGCTGACTTCATTGGTCAGATCCCAACTTTTGGCCCAGGACCCCAGCCTTCTGTATGCACAGCCCTGACAGCATGACTCCAAGCCTAAACCTGACAGCTTTGCTCAACTGGAGTCTTTAATGAAGTAATAATGAACATGACACTCTTAAGAAGGGACTAAATCAGAACAAAGAAGTGGCTACAGCCAAGTAAGATTGCATAAATTCATAGCATAAACCACTTCGAAGCAAGTTGCCTCCTAAGCACATCTTCCTCAGCAAGAAGAGGTGTGTGTGGGGAGAAAATCCTGTGAAATGATTAAGGACATTGCTAAGAAAGATGTCGTGAGTTGTAGGATTTCTCATCACACCTTCAGACTGAAACTGCATGAGGCAGGATGCAGAGCTCTCTCCTACACAGCCCCTTTACTCTGCACTTCAGCCTGCAGGGAAAGCACTCCAGCTCTCATTAGCCACAGGACTGCTGTTATCCAGCCATTTGACCACCCCTACCCAAGTCAGGGAATCCAGAAACTGCCTGGACTGCAAGTTCACTTTGCCTGTCTTCCATGGGACTCTCAGGGGTATGGCATATGCCCTAACCTTGTGATCCTGCACTGCTCCCCTTGTCTCAGCCACAGTTACCCCTGGCTGAAGTACAGGATGGTGAGCAGCTGGTCCATCAAAGCGAGGGAAGAACATTGCTTCCTGCCAGGTTGACTGCAATAGCGTTATACAAGGAGCTTCAGTGAACATAAGCAGCCTCTGGTAAATACTGCACAGGCTTGTTTAGCCTGTGGCTCTTTACACGCACCCACCAGACTATATGTTCCAACATAGTGTTTCTTATAGTGGAAGCCAGTGTTATGCAAGGCTGAGCAATGAAAGCAGAGACTGTTACCAGCTTTAACAGGCTTTGGATTATGCCAAGAACAAGTCCCACTCTGTTTTAGTTGCTTCAGTATGATATCCCACATCTTTTCTATAATAATCAGATGCTCCTACACTGCAATCAGGAGAGAAGACAAACGACTAGTAAACATGAACAACAATCTCTTTAAAGAGCTGAGAGTACTGCCAAGAATATTTGTAATCTGAGTTCATCCCCTCCTCTTTGCCTTCCATGACCTGTCACTGGACCTCAGTGTGATCTACCCAGTGCTTTTCAGCCTGAGTACACAGATGACTTCTGAGCAGACCAAGAAAAGCAAACTGATTGGCAGGCTGAGATGCATTACAGACCCACATCGTTGACTTCCACCAACCCGTCAGCTCATTTATGAGAGTTTCACTTCGTTACAGGTCACTGAAGAAAAATTTAGTCTAGACTGGTGATGCATTTATTTTAGGAAAACAATCCACCTAATGATGACCTGAACATCAGTTCCCTGCTACCCGCAATGCAATAGATATACTTGAGATTGAAACAAACATATAATCATCTCTGATGTAAAAAGACTTCTGTTGAACAACATATTGGGAGCATGCTCCCTCCGGGCATAAAAAAGAAGTCTCTTTACCGTTTAGAGTCTGCCACAGCAGAGTTGAACTGTAAGAGCACAGCATGTCCTCTATGCAGGAGAGTGAGAACTGCAGCCACTTGTCACCTCTTCCCCTGCGAGTTGCAATTCCAAAGTGACACAACAGATTTTTGAGGAATGTAATAGAACACGCACAAAAAGGCAAAAAAAGCATGCTTCACTGGAGAAAAAGCAAACCCTTGGGTTTCAGGTTGGGGAACCAGAATAATTGCTAGTACATAAGACTGACACAGCCAACACAACAGGTATCATGCTATTATCCCAAACGGCCATTCAGGAACACACTCCTCTGCATCCAGCTTCACAGATCACCTTCCAAGTTTATAAGTGACCACTTTTAAGGGACATAAATTTCCAGTGGCATTTTGCCCCCCTGAAAGGACTCTGGTTCTGCAGCTGAGTAAGGTAATCCCCACCCTAATTTAAGGTTCTGGGCTGCTGCTCTTGGCAAGCTGTGCCAAGTGTCCTGGGTTCAGCAGTTGCAGTCAGTTTTTCTTCTCTTTAGTAGCTGTGTTTTGAC
>NDXB01003678.1:0-74729 GCA_002631895.1 Agapornis roseicollis | reverse complement strand
CCATGTTTGACTGCCTCGGCCCGCCATGTTTGGCTGCCTCAGCCCGCCATGTTTGCCCGCTCTGTTTTCCCGCCATATTTTCCCGCTCTGTTTGCCGCGCTCCCTGGGCAGGTTTTTAAGCAATCACAGCTGCTGCTGAACCTCCTGGCTCCACCCCCGGTGAGTCAGCTGACCACGGGAGCTGCGCTGCCGGCTCCTGGGCAAGCCCTGTCAAGGCCTTGAGGCTCCCTCCTCGCTGGCTCCTGAGGGGAGGCTCCTGGGCGCTGATCCCTCTGCTCCGCTCCACTCCGATGATCCAGGCGTCCTCTCTCAAGCTGCTCCTCTCTCTTTTATTTCTGTATTACTATTATTATTGTTATTACTATTATTATTATTTGGTCCATGTAAAGTTGCTACTGAAGTGCTGGCTCTGAGAGTTGAAGTCCTTGTTTCTTGAAGGACAGAGCTTTCACAGGTCTGAGCCTAGAGTCGGCAACTGGGATTTATTTAATGGAGGAAGTTCTTTTGCACTTTTCCAAGCATCCGAGGGGCATTGACTATTTGGGTTTGAGGACGTTAGAACTTGTTAGGAAAGCAACCATCATGTGCATAGCTACATTCTATAAATAAACTTTATATATATAATAAACATATTTGTGTAAAGTATATATAGACATTATATTATATTATACACTAGTGTATCTAGAAGAGCTTATCTTATTGTTCTTCATGGGGTTTTAGATAATACCCTTCCCTAAATAAAACTTGTTTTAAAGGGAGGAAAAATAGAGTACTAATAAGGCAAAAGCTCTCACTTTACTAAGAGCTGGTTTAGAAGAGGTTATTAGTGACAATCGTCTGAGGTCAGGATCCTTTGCACTTGAATGTCTAAAGGAAAATTAATTTCCACTAGGAAATAAACCAGGAGAAGGGAACAGATGAGAAAGGAGACACATAGTTATTTTAGTAATTGAAAAGGGCAAATCACATTACCTCAGGAGACTGGAGGGAGGCCTGCAGGTCTCAGGGGGTTAGCAATGAAACAGAAAGACTTTCACCTCCAGGTCAGTGGTTCAAAGCCAGCTGAAGACAAAGAACAGGTTGGTGGGAGTTGATGAGAGTCTTACACTGATATTGGCTGGAAAGGGCATCCACTTCTTATCCAGCTCCTTTGAAGGCAATTTCTGCTTTAGCAGAGGAAAAGTGACTAAGGCACAGAAAGCAAGTTCTTTGTTTAGCCCCAACTAACTCCAAGAGGTCAAGACTGAGACATGCTAGTCCCAGTCACTATTTGCAAAGGCTTTTCCAGATCTCTCAGGCATCAGAGCTTTCAATCCTAGAGCCTTGCTGAGAAATTGCTTCTCATAGAAAGTGAAAATAGAGCCTAGGTCACTTTTTTATAGCAGTCTGCCATTTCTATAGAGCTCTGTAAAGCTGGGCTCGTGGAGTCTCATTTTTAGTGTAGGTGGGCTGTTTCCATTTGGTTCCAGTTGTTCCTATACATGCAGCACCAGGAAGTACTCCCTTCACATTAACAACAGCATTGTATTTGATAGTCTTAATGTGGCTATATCACACTATCCTGCATCTCCTCTTGTGATCCTGTATGGAGGAAAGGGTCATGGTATTTGGTAGTGTCCAGACCATGGCATAAGCATGAGCAGGAGCTGATAGTCATTCTTGCCCATGTGCATTGCTCTCTTTTCATCTTTGTCCCCCAGAACAAGCGACCACTCCTTCCCTTTTCAGCCTTTTTGATACTCTCATTTTTCCAGTCCAAGACCCTTTACCTCAGGTCATCAGTGTTGAAGAGCTCAGGCCACCATCTTCTGCCCTTATTGTCCCAGTGATCATGGGTCTTCTTCCCCCATTCTGGCACTGTGATCCATGACAAGGCATACAGGATGTGACCAAGTGTTGGGCCAGTATAACGGCAGTAAAGAGGGGATTTGGGCACGTTTCTGAAGGCATTTCCTGCTTACCTGGCAAGCTGCTTGCTCTCCCTGCAGTTGCAACCCCCATCAGCTTTTTAAAACTATTCCCCTCAAATCCCTAAATGAGTCCCCCTGCAGTGAGAAGCTCCATTAGCAGTGGCAAACCTTCATACTCTATGGTGTCTCCTTTTCCTTCTCCCTTCCGTTTTCCCCTCTCCATCACTCCTATCTAGGTCAATAATTCCTAAATCAGGCACACCAAAGGTGCTGCCATGGCAGTGCAAGTGTCCCTGCCATGAGGGAGAAGTGGGCTCAGCATGGAAAGCCAGTAACCACTCACTTCTCAGCCTCTTTGTGTGTTAATGTAACAGCTCTCAGCAGAGGATCCTGTCTGTGGAATGGAAATCTAGTGTTTGCCACTTGTTGAGGGAATTTTTCTCCACAAGCCACCTGTGTTTTATATATCTATGTATATATTTTTTCCTGTTTTCCTCTTGCTTTCCTCCTCCTGCTAACTTTTGTGTGGCAATTATGTGAAGTGAGCCTTGGGCAGTGTACAGAGAAAGTGAGTTGCCTGCAGAGCTGAGTCCAGGCCTGTGATTGGAGATCTGGAGCTGATGGCCCTCTTCTTGGCACTCAACCATTTCTTTTGACTTCAAAGCAAGAAACAAAAGATGTTTCAAGGACTTCTTTGGAAAATCACCATTAGAAGAGGCTTAGGGCCGTTTCCATGGCAATGGAGCCTTTTACATTGTGATCATTGCTGCAAAATGGAAATGTTCTTTTGTCTCTGAGAGTCTGTTCACTTATTTATATGTACGTGTGCATGTGTATTTCTTTCAACAACAAAAAAGTAATAAAAGGAATTAGATCTCATGACGGGTTCCCTAAACTGAGTCACTTTCTCACCCTGTGAAGTTTTCCTTCAGTCTTTAAAGTCCTGCATCAAAGTGAAAACTTCACAAGGGTTTGATTTAAGTGAATATTAGTACTCAGGCCATCAGATTAACAGCCTTTTAATAGAGAGAACTAACATCCAATTGTCCCTGTAGACTGGGAACACGATGAACTGAAGGCGATCTATTGACCCAAAAGAGCAAATCAAATGTCTCCCTATGACTGTGACTACCACCTCTTTGGTCCTACTGTGCTCGATATCTTTGTATTTGTTGCTTCATCCTTTCACTCTGTCACCAGTGATCAGAGTTCGCTCGAAAATCAATGATGCAACCAACAGCCCAGCCTCCCCCAAAACTTTATCGCTTTCCTGGAGACTAAACAGTTCTGACTTCATTCAGAAGCACACTGCAAATGGACCCTAACCTTCAGACAAAAATATCTGCATTTTCTCTTTTTGATGACCAAATGATTTTGGAGCAGGACGAGAGGAAAGCAGTGGGAAGGTGACAAGTATAGGTTGGGAGCCAAGAGTACGCAGTTCCCAGTTCTACAAGCAATGTTTGGCTTCCAGTTTATGCCTGTGAACAGAAATACCAGGACAAAACTACCACAACCAAATGCCACATCTTGCACAGCATTTGTATATACTTGTGCATATCATCTGACCTCTTCTCAACCTTGTCCAGGTTATCACTGAGAGCCAGGCAAGGATGTGATGCAAGGGATCCTTCTGGTCCCTGTCCCTGCACTAGATGTATGGCTTGGGGCTGGATACTCACACAGCGCTGAGCTGTGTGTAACCCCAAATCCATCCCAGAGCCTTTGCTTTCTCCCAGCATCACTGTCTTCCTCCTTGCCACTTCAGATGTGCTCAGTGTCCCTCCATTCATGGAAGGAACTGAGGAATCTGCCCATAAAAGTGAAGGTTTATCTCCTGCTGGTTTCCCTATTTGTTGTTTTATTGTCATTTCACTGCCAGTTAAACGGAGTTTTCTTCCCCTCTCTCCTCACGCTCCTTCTGCTTGCATAAAACATGATGCTGTATTGTGAACAATGCAGGAATACATTACATAAATTTCTCTTTGATATCCAGCATGTTTCCTGCTGTAATGGAATCGGAACAGAGCAACCTCTCCTCCCTAACATGTCAGATAGCTCTCTATCCGCTCTCCATTAGGACAAATGTCTGCAAGCCTTTGAAGAGCTAAAACACCATAAAGCAAAAAGAAAATGTTAAGGGTGCTCCAGTGGGTATCACTGGAAATAATTGGGTTGAATTAAGTGAAGGGAAAATTTAGGCCAACTTACAGGAATAAAAGAGCAAAAAGTCTGTTAGGCTGAGAAGTTGTCTCCGAAGCTATTAGCCTGGGGAATAGTCTCTGAGGAAGATGGTGCAAACTTTAAAGAGCAAAATGTATGATTTAGGGAGACAGTCTATAAAGACGGTTGGTGAAAAATGTATGGCTTTGAGTCATTTTAAGCTAGACTGAAATGAAGCACTTCAGACCATAACGCAGTAAAGAACACTTCATTAGACAGTGTGGAAGATGCTGACCTGCTGAAACTCTTCCTCATTGGCTCCTTGTGCCTTGATAATTCAGAGAATAGCTCCATGTACGCTTACACAGTATATCTATCTGCACACCGGCTGGCAGTCAAAATATACCTAAGCAGACCACAGATCCTGGTTGTTACCCGAGATGAACTGGGGGAAATTATATATGTCACTACCTCCGTGTGGTTGCTTATTCCCTGTTGGAAAGCACACACCCTGTCAAGTTGTTTGTAGGCAGAAACCTGAAGGCAAAATTCTCCTCTTTGACTTATGTTCCCCTAACGCTCTCTCCCACGCTGCTCTGGGCTATGGCATAAAACAGGCTGTGAGATGTCATCGAGACATGCCTGAGCAGGTTGGCATCCCACATGGTCTAATCCACGCAGATTCAATGAGAGTCTGGAAGAAAAGTGCTCAAGTACCACCCACTCTTTCTGATTCTGACTAGCAACTGAGATTGGAAACGCTACAGATACCTTTAAAGAGTGACGGGAGAAAGATGCCTTCTTTCATGTAAAGGTTTCTGCTAAGTGTCTTCTTACTTCTTTTTGATACAGCAATAGGCTATATTTTTATGTTAAAAAGCCTGTATTTTTTTTATTTCTCAGAAGAAACTAGAAACCTAATCTTTCTTCTTGGACTATTAGACTTCCTGACACAGTCTCTACAAATCTAGTGTCTAAATCTTCATCTCCATCTGGTGAAGTTCCAGTTCACAGTTCTTACCTCCATATCTTTGTCCTTCATTGCCAACCTCTCCTTATGTTTCTCTTCGATCTGTTATTCTGAAGACAATTCCTAAATCAGAGCTGCAGACTGAGACTTGAAAATGAGAGGCAGGCTGAGGTCGTTCTGGATCACGCATTGCTCATGACTTGGACCTGGCTGATGGGATGTAACTCAATTTTGCCTTTCTCTTTAATAGTGTGAAATCCATGATTCTATTCCCAGCTATTCATATGTGTGAGTTACATCCAAGCTTTGCTTTCTGGGACTCTTGTATCTGAATGTTTTTGGCCAGTAAATGCATTCATTCATCTCTAGTGTCATGCATCTAAAGCTATTAGTATACATGCTCTTTCAAAACTCTCCTTGCTTTGGGACTCCCTGTCCCCTTTGCTATCATAAGCACTCAAAAATTCTTCCACTTTACTGCTTTCATCCTCCCTCCTGGGTGCTTGCTGATCAGATCTTCTCAATGACATGCTAAGTTGTTTTACTGACATTGATGCATTATGCTGGACTCCATCAGCCTAGCAACCTTTGGGACCGGTCCTAGGAGTCAGGCAGCCAGACAGCTCAACTTGTCTCCATCAATCAGGAAGTGAGACGTTATTGGCCAGGATGAGGGCTACAGGTGTACGCCACTGTCACAGTTTTAAATAAACACCATCAGTTTGCGTAGCGCTAAGCAACTGTTTCTGAGAGTGTGTTGGTAAATGTGTTTATAAAGCATAAGAGTCCAATCCATCAGCCCTCAAAGAGCCTAATCAATATATTCCAATTTGATCTTAGAGAAAGTTTCGCCTCTGGGAAGTTTAATTTATTTCAACTCATGACCATGAAAAAATGAACATCCACGGCACTTTGACAACATAGAAAAAGTGGATGAGGTTGTATCCAGCACCCGTTCCTTTTCAATTTGCCATTTTACCTGAACAAATCACCCCTACGACTTGAATGACCATGAAAACTGATCGAGCGATGGAGAGAGACTGCAGGCCAAAGGGGGGACAGGAGGAATAAAATATGGATGGGAAACATAAGATGCAGGGCTTTGAATACGTTTAGCTGTATTATTTGCTCTGCAGGGTACAGCTGAAGTGGAATAACTACAACTTAAAACACAAGGTAAATTGATTCATATTGCAACTGCAGGAGGCTGCCAACCTAGTGTCTGACTAGGCTAGTATATAGAAGGTTCTTCTCTGCATTTATACAACTGTTCCTGTAACTTTTCCATTGATAACCATACTGCACATTTCTCATGATGCCAAAATTAGGAACCAACTCTACACCCTCCTTTAAAACATTAGTATAGTGGCTAAATAAAAGACCATCTGGAGCTCTTCTCCCAAGCCATATCCAAGTGTCTGAGCAGCATCTGAGCAAATTAGAGCCAGAAATGAGTAGCTGAGGAGCACCTTTCCAGGAGACATCTGCCTGAACATCACATATTGAACCCTGTGCTTACACCTTCCTGTCTACAGAGATGTTTGAGCAGGGCCTGGTATTCATGGGGTTTATTCCAGCTAGTTGACTTTCCCTTTAGGAGAACCACCACATGAAACCTTGCTCACACCATTCAGGGGTATTTCAGGTAATCCAGGTTTTATTGGCAGTGTCTCACCTCTGTTCTCGAGGTTAAGATCACAGTGCTCCACTTAGATCAATGTACAAGATACTTCAAAGTGTATTTAACAAAAATACCATGTGAAATAAATGAAACATTTATTTCACTAACCCTCTAAGGAGCTAAGCCAAGATATTTGACATACTTGGTATCTACAGTGGATTGGGGGTATGTTTTAACCCACGCTGTCTTCCACCAAGGAATGGACCAAGAGACTGTGTTACGATGGGGTATCCTTGGTTTTCATCCAGGATGGAAGCTGGAGGAAAACACGTGTTGTCCCCATGTCACAGATTCTCACTTGTCTTCCTGGGGACCATCATTGTGCAAGCGACAATTTTTCTCCGCCCTTGTCCTATGCTGTCCAGAAGGATTTGGGGAACAAGGCTCTGCTTAATGCCAATTTGTTACGAATTGGATCTAGTGTCCTCAGCAAATGCAAATCAGTTGTTTATACTGATGCCAGAAAATGTAAAACCAGAAATGAGTGTTGATTTTCTTTCCTCCAACTGCATTTCATCCGAATGCTTTCAGCTTTGATGCTGCCTCCCCAATCTTATTTGATATCGCATCAGACCATCTTTTTCATGTCAAACATTTGCTTCAAAGCTTCTCGTAGCCTGTGCTGGTTGTCAAAAGTTGGAGGCAACACGTTTTAAGCATTCAGCAAGCATTCTTCCAAAAAGAAAACCACTATTTCTAATGAGCGTTTGAGAGCGCGGTGCATTGCAGAAACTGTTTGCTAAGATCTGTCACAAATGATTTACTTTTATTAGTTTTAATGGCCCTTAGCTACAGGCATGGAATATAAGTGAAAATTAAGATATTTTTCACAAGATGAAAATAGATTTCAATCAGAGATGGTGGCCGTTTCCCTCCCCTCGCTGATGTCCTCTTTATTTTTGTCTCTGAACAGACAACCCTGCTTGAAGGCAATGACTTCAGTGTTGTAGCAGACACATACCCACTACTGAACATGAGCTCTACATCAGAAACCCTTTTCCTAATCATACACAACACCATCCATCAGTAGCATTCGCACCATTCCCATTCAAGCGTCTGGGAATATGCTTTATAGGGACCTGGCCAAAACCAGGGACATAGCAAGAAGCTTCTAGTCAGAACCAAGGGTTTGTCTTTTATGCTATTTAACTGAAGGACTCATCTGAAACCAATGTTTACTAATTCCCATTCCTAATTCCTCTGTTTCTTATAATTTCTCCCTGCTGCTCATATAATCTTTGTCTCAGATAAAAGTATTCACTTTCCGTTCTGGCCATGATGTTCTTTACAGATTTTGTCATTTTTTGGGGTGTTTTTAGGATTTGCTTCTCTAATGATTTTTATCCTCTCATTTCAGTTTGTATTCACAGAGGAAGAGTGGTACAGCTAAGCCTGGATGCTTGTGTTGTGAGAGCTGCACCTACCGACTCCCTGTGTAAGCAAGGCTCTGCCAGGCTGGTTGAAAAGAGGAGCAAAGCTCCAAAGGGTAAACGATTCTGCAAAAGCATCTCCATGCCCAACCCCCTACTTTATTTCAGCCACCATACCATGTTATTCTTATTCAGCAATAGATTTCTGTATCATCTGCAGCCCATGAGAGCGAAGTAGAGAGAGGAGGAAATACAGGAGGATGTGTTTATTACTACAGCTTTGATACATAGCATCAAAGGCTTGTAATCTTACTATGGCTGTCAGCACATGGAGTTCTTTCTCTGGCTTCAGCAATAAACTCATTCTATTAGTTGTATTAGTTGCAACGGTTCCATATTCAAACCTTTCTAAATACCCAGGAGCCATCAGTTTCTGCTTTCTTTCTAATCTAGAGCTGGTTTAGAGCTGTAGTCTCAACAAGGTATAACCACTTGCAGGAAAGAAGCGTGATAACTAAGGAAAGATGCCAGAGACACCCGATGTCACGAGCTCTTCTTACTTAGTCTTTGGACACAATTTTCAAGCTAACAGCATCATTGTTTTTCCCCTTAGGTCCAGTGCTGCATTTTCCATCTGGAATGTGCTCATTGGACTGGGTCTCTCCTGCCTCTTTCATCATTCTCAGTAATTAAGCTTTTACAGCTAGAACCTAACTGATAACGTAACTGCTGATTAAAAAGACAGGTTATCTCCAGCTCTTTACGCACAGCTTCCTTGGCTGTGTGGTATTAAGACAGCAACCACTTGTTTTCACTGTGGAAAGTGGCCACACTGGGCTCTTGGATACCCCAAAGAACAAGGAGATTGAGTTCACCAAGTCACAGTAATTTACATCAACAGGATTGGGAACATGGTCTGATCAAGAGAGCAGATCAGTGGAATAAAACTGGGTTAATTTTATAGGGTTTCTTCTCGGAGTGCAGCCACAATTTAATGGTCACCTATAATTAGTTAATTCATTTACTACTATAATAAGTGTTTTGCAGCCCTTATAAATGTCCATTAAATGTGTCAAATCCCTTCCTCCTTTCCTCCACACACATGCAATTTCCTTGGCAACTGAGAAAGTGTAACCAAATCAAAAGGTGAAAAGAAGGATGTTACATGAAGAGGGCATGTTTTTCCCTGCCACTCAAATTCTTATGCTTGAATGAGCAACAAGCACTCTGTAATGATGTTTTAAATGCAACAGATTCTACCCTGAAGAAAGGAAGCTTTTTTTGTCCTTACCAGCTTCAGTGGAGCCTTGCTCATTTAATCTCATGAAGGACCCAGTTCTGATTTTGATTTGAAATATCTTTATAGGTAAAGAATGGTGAAATACTAGAGGGATAATAGCATCTTTTAATGAAAAGGTTCTGAATTTGATCTACAGAGACATCTCATGCTGCAGGGTTTAGGTGGTCAGTGACCTAAAAATACAGGTCAGTTATTCACCTTTATCTTCTGAGTTCTTGTAACTTTGCTAGCATCCAGCTCTCCTTACAGCTCCATCACTCTCTATTAAAATATGTAATATGCCAAATCACTCCATATTTCTGGAAGCTCTATGGTGAAACTGAAGTGAAAAGCAGTTTTGAAAGTCCAAGCTGTATTCTCTTTACATCCCAATTCTATTTTGCAGAAGCTTCTGAAACACTGTGAGCCTGGCCACTGGGATCAGTCAGACAGAAGGGTGAGCTGGAGCAGTTCGTGGGTCACCCATGATCCATGGGTGGAGTGAAGCAGCATCTAGGTTCCCTTTATCAGTGCAGTAGGGCAATCAACTTGTATAACCCCTTTCCTCTTGGCTTTTTAGCCCCATCACATATCCAAGAGTAGGCATGCACCTTCCATGAGGATTCACCATCCAAGTGTGCAAGGCAGCAGAGTCCTCTGCACCAGTAAGACCAACTCCTCACTAGGTGAGCTGGGCAGTGGGCTGCAATGCCCTGAACACGCTGGTGCACAGTGCCATCTGCTCTGAAGTCCATGGTTTGACAGACATCCACAACATAAAGGAATAATCCTTAGTCTGTCACTTATATGGATCTCTTAAATCCTACCTTGATGCAAGCTGGATGTTCAGAACACACTTCATTCATTGCCCTGCTTGCTTTCTCTATTTAAATACACCAAACAGACAGATAGGTGACCAACAGGCAGGATCTCAAGTGGTGGTTGCAGAATGTAACTTAATCTGGCTTTGAAACTCTTTATTTAAATGTTAAGCACAGGCAGCAGACGTTGCTGCTTGTCCACTGGGATTCCGTTTAGGGAAAGGGGCATCATTTCCCCAGATCCTGCTTTTCAGCAGCTAAATCTTTCTCTCCTTTTGCTTCCTCCAAAGGAAGTCAATGGAGAGAAGGCAGGAGAGTAATTCAACAAACTACAACACATTGTGTAATTGAAATGGACTATAATCACTAATATTAAAGACAGTGAATCATTCTAATCGAGCCATGCTCAGCAAACAATGAAAAACTATGTGCCAGAAAAGCTAATGCTGGTTTTAAAATGAACAGAAATGAGGCGAAATGGAACCTCACTCTTTATTCATGAAGGTCAATTTAACGTGATTATTTTTTCCCTGGCATCACAGCTTCATGATTACTGTTGTATACCTCAGTGCTATTTTCTAACCTAATAACAGTAAAAAATAACCAGCTGGTGATGATTCTGTTTAAAGCAGAGACTAACTGCTCGCGAACCCCTGCCACTGAACAGTTGCACATGCTAATCAGACACAGCTCAGCCAGATTCCCAATAGAGTCCATATTCTGCAAATTTCAACTGGTTGACTACATTGAGAAATTAGATTATGCCTCGGACATTCAAGACTCAGAGTGATCTGTGTTCATTCATTCCTCCTGGGTGAAATCAAACCCTTCAGAGATCCAGCCAGGCGCTTTTAATTCATCCCCCTCCATATCTTCCCATAATATTTACCATCGCGCAGTACAATCACTTTAGGGACTTGGAAGCGACAGGGTCTGGTTCTCCCTGCACATATTCTCACTTCCTAGGGGAGAAAGAGCATTGCCTTCAGTGCAATTACTCCTGGTGTCAGGCAGGGACAGCGCAAGAAGGAGCAGTCCTCCCAGAGACCATAACGCTGGAGGAGGGCTCTGCTGACGCCACTTGGAGGGAAGCTGACACCCGTAATGATGGATCATTTCCAGGCTTGCCAACGAGTGCTGTGAATTTCGAGGAGGAGGGAGGGAAAAAGTTAATTAAAACAAATGCCCAAATGTTTTGCTGCTCGGAGGGAAGTGGGGTTTATACTGGAACAAAGTATTGCCTTTTGTTTGGCTCCTTTCTCAGCTGCCTGTAGCTCTTAGCAGCACAAGAACTGAGACTGATGCTATCCAGACACAGATCTTTTCTAAATATATAAATAAAAGTAGGTTGTTTTTTACACTTAACTCATTTTTGTTTTAATTTTGCTAAAATCCCAGAGAGACAAATTAGGAAAGAGGCAGAGCTTTGCCAAGGAGCCTTCATTAGATCAGCACTAATAACTTCTTTCAGGAGCCACGGATAGCTTCTGACATCACAGCCCAAGCTTGTCCGAAAGCTAATTATTTTCCCTGTTATAAAACAAAGGGCCTGTATCAAAGGCCCATAATGTGACATGGCACACGCTCCAGATGCACTGATTTGCAAAATAAATCAAGTGTGTCAGGGTGGAATTTGGAGGAGAAATTACAACAAATTGCAATTATACTTGCAGTGGTACACTGCCGAAATGCGCTCTCAATTTGTTAAATGCAAGGCACCGTGTGGGTCTGGTTTCCACGTTGTCTGTGGGGGAAAAGAAGAGGAAAATTTATCTTATCTGTCAAAAGGAAGAGAATCTTCTTCTCCTCCCCTTCACCTCCTATACAGCTTCTTCCAGATGCTATCAGAGCAGGCTTTATAAAAGATTCACATGGTGTCATAGGAAGGCAGATATAACTAGCAGGAGCAAATGGTTGGAGCCCATCCCTGGCAGAACAAATGAAGAGATGTGTTTAATAACAGAAAGCATTCAAAACCTATCAGATTTTGTTATCTTGTTTAGACTGCTATTAAGCCATACCACCAAGAAATACAGTGGAGTGAGAGATTTGTTTGGCTTTCTGTTCCTTCTGCAAAAAGAGACAATTTTCTTCCCTTTTTCCCTTTTCCTTTCCTAATACTCCCCTCCAAAGCAGTGGCACTGATCCACCCCACTGATACACAAAGGCCACATACACTCATAGAATAGTTTCTGCTGGAAGGGACCTTTTAAAGGTCATCTAATCCAACCCGCCTGCAAGGAGCAGGGACATCATCTAGATCAGGTTGCCCAGAACCACATCCAGCCTGGCCTTAGATGTCTGCAGGGATGTACGTCAAGACAGTCAATGAGATACAAGCCCAGGATTCACCAGGATCCTTTCTGCACCAGCACATCTCACCCTGGGTAGTTTGATAAGGAAGGAACAACAGCAGGAAGCCAGCAGGAAAGGCAAAGCAGGTGGAAAGAGACCTTGTCTGTATGGGCTGATTACTCCAAAAGCTCCCCAGCGCTCTCAAAGCACAGAGGAAATGGCCATGTCCCCATCACACCTCAGGTTCTGCAAGAGGGGATGATTCCTGCAAGGCACAGAAAACAACAGGAGGTAATTAGAGCACTTTAACAACCTGTATGCATCACCTCCTGGCCTCACAATGTTGGCTTCTTCCTCTTCCTTTGTGATTGTGTTTTCTGTTTTCTTCCACTTTCCCCCTTCCTATCCAGTCCTTAATTTATTTTCTCAGTTTCTTCTCCTTTTATCTCCTTGTGCCTGTGTATTTTCAGCCTCTAATTTCTGCCACATTTCCTGTTTGAACTTCTCCTATTCCATCTCCTTTCCCACGTTAATGTTGCCTCTTTACTTTACTCTTTGCAAACACTTTTCCTTTCATTTCCAGCACTTGTTTCCCTTCAATTTGTGTCTCTCTGCATGTATATGCACACATACGGATACACACATATATATATACATAAATCTTGCTGCCTTAGCCTTTTGCGTTTTAAAACAAGACTGTCCCTGGAGTCAGTTTGTTATTCCGGTCTCATTCACTTTATTGAGTTATTTTCTTTGCTGCTATCAGTCTCTAAATACAATCCAGTAAAGACACAGCAATGATTTTTGACAACCTGACCTTTCTCTGCTTTCTTACACTTGTTTAATTAGGTACCACATGCAGCTGTGACTTGATCTTTACAGTTTTCCTTCCTCCCCCACTGCCTACCTGGAGGGGAGGGGGTTGGTTAAAAAAAAGAGAGATGTTGTTGGAAGAAAGAAGGTCATTTTTGACAGCTCTGCCTGTTCTTTCAGGCATCAGAAGGCCAGCGAGTTCTGCAGGAATGGAAGGCCACACTGCTTGTGTTTTGCTTAACAAGGTAGAGGAAACGTTTTAGCTGGGGGAGGTGGGGAAATGAGGTGATTTACTGGTTTGATTTAACCTTCAGGTACCCAGTAGAAACGCACAGCTGACAAACAAGAAAGGAAGCTGGGTATAGATCTGCCTGCTCTGTGCTTTGGCAAGCTGGGATCTCTGGAGCAGCCAGGCTGTGAGGGGGTGGGGGGGTGTAATTAGACAAGAGAGATGCTCCCACAGATCCTTAGGGGTGAGGAATTCCTGATGTCATCTTTAAGGCGTGATGGCAGGCAATTATTGCTCTTTGTTTCCCAGGTGAAATGTATGAGTTCTTGGTAGTATGTAGAATCATAGAATAGTTAGGGTTGGAAAGGACCTTAAGATCATCTAATCCCAACCCCCAGTATGTGTTCATTCATAAAACCAAAGATGCTTTCAGTTGCTGGTGTATCATACTGACCATTCAGGCTTTCAGCAGGTACATGTTCATCTCACAAACTCCTCAGCACACAGTAGTGTGAGTTTGCAGCCTTGTCAGCAGAGAGATGAGAACAAAATCCAAGATGAATGGTCTGCCCAAGAACTAGTATCATCATGGCTGGTTTGGTCATATGGGCAGGCAGGGAGAGTGTATTGAGGTTGTCCCACATAAAACGCAACCACACATAACCCACACATCTGAAATCCCTCCTCAGCTGGCAGAAAAGTTGGGGCTTGTACCCAGTAGCAATGTGGTATCTGCAGGCTGTGGTTGCATCTTCCTTATGTATAGCTTTATTGTTCAGAATGATTCCAGTTCAGTAGTGGTTGGTAGATTTTCCCATTGTAAAGCATTGGTAGCATTCCCACATGCTAACTCAAACTCTCTGTTCTAAAGCCCATGGAAGACAACTGGAGTCCTTCATCTTCCCTATGTCCTCCAGCACAGATCCTTCTGTCCTGACGCAGGCAGATCTCCCACTGCCTTGCAGGTGCATGCATTACTTGTATTTTGGTATGGATATTATTTAAGCAAAAGGACATGACAAACTGCCTAGTAACGCTGATTAATGAGTGCCCCTGGGGAATAGTGAGGCATGAGATGAAGTTAAATAACTCCAATGTGCATTACTCAACACTGCCACACCACCTGAAGTGTCTCATTGTGCCTAAAAAATGGATTCCCTTTTAAAAAGGAACATTTCTAATGTTTCACATTAATTTTCACAGAAGTCCTTACGCTGTGAAAAATATTCCTTATGGAAAGCCCTCTCCCCACCTCCATCATCACTGCCTCCCACCACTCCTGGCCCTACAGGTGTCCAGTGTATCTTTGACAAGGTGAAATAGCTCAGTGCACGTACTGATAACCCATGTGCCTGCCTTGATTTACACTGCACGTCCATGCGGGGTTGCTTTGAAGACCAATGGGGTTTTCATATGATGTAAAACTGACTAAAATACCCTCTCACTGGGCAGACCACCAGAGAAAAAGTCCCGAGCACTTAAGCCACATCTTCAAGTACCCCAAAACACCACAGGGATCAATCAATGCCTATGCAAGCTCTGAGTATACAAACTACTTTTTGGTGCTAATACCTCCATTTGTTTGCTAAGGCTGTCCTTATGGGCACATCATTTGTCCTGGATTCAGTGTGACTATGCAAGCATGAAAGGCCAAATTCCAAATGTCCTTGGGCTTCAGAGGAGCAGAAGGGCTTCATGGTTTATTCCAGTGGCTTTCAAGGCTGGCTGCAAGGTGATGACTCAAAGGTTTTAAGTTATGCATGGGTTTTTCCCAGATCTAGAAGAGGATTTAAGTCTATGTGCTAAATAAACTCTTCCTGATGCTCAGTCACACAAATCATGTAATTGTAGTAGGTTTTTTCCTTCTGATTCAATTTTTATTAAAACTTATAGTTCCTAAAGATCATAGATTTAATACAAAGATCTAAACCAGCATCCTTTGATTGTATTCACAACAGATACCAGGTAACTGCTATCACACAGCTCATTCCTGCTTCAAACAGATCCATGCACAGATAAGAACCACTTGGCCATTTATCACACACTGGGCCTCAATAAACCACATAGGTAAATACAGAAAGCAACATTTTACAGAAGAAAAAAGCCTCTTCTTTGAAATTTATTCACCTTAAATATTAGTGTGTATTATAGAATAAAGAGTGATGAAGTATCCACTTAAGAACAGAAAGGGTTGAGATACAGGGACACTGGCAGCTTGCTCTTGCTATAAGAGGAAGCACTAGGAACCTCGAGGTTTCAGAGAATCACAGAATCATAGAACAGTTCGGGTTGGAAAGGACCTTAAGGTCNCTTAAGAACAGAAAGGGTTGAGATACAGGGACACTGGCAGCTTGCTCTTGCTATAAGAGGAAGCACTAGGAACCTCGAGGTTTCAGAGAATCACAGAATCATAGAACAGTTCGGGTTGGAAAGGACCTTAAGGTCATCCAGTTCCAACCCCCTGCCATGAGCAGGGACACCTCACACTAGACCATGGCACCCAAGGCTTTGTCCAACCTGAACACTGACAGGGATGGAGCATTTACCATTTCTTTGGACAACCTGTGCCAGTGACTCAGCATCCTCACAGTAAAGAACCTCTTTCTTGTCTCTAACCTGATCTTCTCCTGTTCCAGTTTGAACCCATCACCCCTTGTGCTATCGCTGCAGTCCTTGATGAAGCATCCTTGTAGCCCCCTTCAGACACTGGAAGCTGCTCTGAGGCCTCCACACAGCTTCTCTTCTCCAGGCTGAACAGCCCCAACTTTCTCAGCCTGTCTTCATACATATCTAAAGGTAAATTGTGAGAAGGCTGAGATTTGCTTCTTGAGTTACAGAAATATCTGTGTCAAACCAACCCACACCACTGGAAACAAGCATTTAACCCACCCAAATGTGTGGTTTAACTTGATGCTAGAAAAGAATGGAAGCCCATTTGTCTTCAGTGACTCACTTTTTAACCTCTGTCAGTTGATGATTAAAAATAGGAGTACTTAAATAATTATCATTCAGCTGCAGAGATCCCAGTGCAGGTGTGATTTCTGCACCGACAAAGTGAGACTTCAAAGGGGAAATTGCCCTCCTCTGGCGATGCCCCTGGGCAGGCTGCAAGCTGCTGTGAATAACCGAGTCCCCAGCCTCGTCCTAAAGCTAACATCTTGCATGATGAATTTCAAGACAGAGCAAACTTCGACAGTCCTGTGATGAGAAACTGGAATTTGCACTGCAAAGCGTGGTGCAGGTGTGAGGGGTGCTCTCATGCAGGTGGTGGGGCTGCCTCACTTGTCCCAGGCTTACAGAGATGGCTCAGCATCCTTCCGTGTCCTTAAGTTAAAGGATGTGGTGGTTGTGTTCCCTCATGCCCAGAGTCCTGAGTACTAGTGCTGCTCCCTTGGGGTCATGGAAACAGCTTGACTTACACAGTCCTCACAATCCTCTGTTTTATTCAGAGGTAGAAAGACTTCTGAAAAGGCCACGTTTAGGCTCTAACCATCTCCTTCACTTGCTCAGCCTGAAGTCAGCTTTGCTGCAGGGTTGACACCTTGCCAGCAAGCAAAAGGACTCACCTGCACCACTGAGGCTACTCCACTGGGATCTGAGTGTTGTTCACCTTTGAGATAGGGCAAAATAACCATCAAATCTTGCTTTGCATCTGCAGGTGCTGTGGATCCATAGGTCAGCACAGCCTTGTTAAAATCTGATGGAGTATGTGCTAGAAGGGGCCTGTTTTCTATGCCCATCAAGAAACACTGCAGAGTTTAGTCTGGGAGGTAGGCTGCTTGGTTTTAACCATTGCCAACTGGAGGGCTTAAATTCATCATTTATTGGAGAGCAGAGGCAACCATTTCTCATCCTTGGCCTGAGGAGAGGTCCTCAAATGTGGGGAAGTGCAGGTACAAGTCCTCTGGGCATCCTTCTCCAAGTCCAGGCTCACACAAACACTCCAAATCACATTCATTCCAAAGTTCTGAGATGCAGATGAGGTGTGTGCAGGGTCTGTGAAGGACTGGTTTAGTAACAGAGCAGTAAAAAGCAGGTCTTCAAGGTCTGTAGACACAGAAACCACATATCTGCAAATGATTGAGTTATTCAAGTAATTATTAAATTGGATACCATTCAAATCTGTTCTGCTCTTTATTATACACAATGATTCACTATTTATAGGGCCATAAATTCATCTGAGAAAGGTATGGCAAATCCAGGCTGGGGATGTGCTGCAGAGGTTTGGAAGTGAAGGCAAAGCTGTAAGGACTGGTTCTTCTCCAAGGTTCAGGATGTGAAGCCCTCTGACCCGTTCATGATTTGTAATCTCTGGCAGGCACTCAGCATCTTTGCATCCACCCTAGGCTGCCAGAGCAGCGCTGAAAGGGGTTGAAAGACACACGTGCAGGGAAATAAAGACTGTGCCCATGGGCCAGAAGTCTCTCTGTTCTTTTTCATGTTGCTCTCTTATCCACTCTCGCAGCATCTTCTCTGACTTTCGGTGCACCAAGACAGCTTTTCATTTTCTTAAAGCAGTTCTTTACCAAGGCTTCACTTTAGTTGTGTCTTTGTTTTCCTTTCTGGGAAATGGTTTAAATTACCATGCTTTGATCACTTATTTCCCCTCCACACACACAGAGACAAGAAAAATACAAACAGTTCCAGTGGAAACAAGATCCATTTTACAAACAACCTAATTTTAGAGGGGGAGGAAAGGTGGCGGAAAGTGCTCTATCACAAACATCACAGGCATCCTCCTTGTTTTCTCCTGCTCTTGTTCCCTTGGCTTCTGGTAGAAGCAGGTTTTATAAAGTTGCCATCCACCATTCAGAAGCACTGATGGGATTTGCTTAACTCATGAGTTTTACAGGGCAGCCACTGCCCAGGGAAAAGCTCTTGCTGCTGTAGTTGTTTTGCACTAAACCAATTTGCCTCCCCAAATTCTTTCCTTTGTTCTTATACAAGCCTAAATGAAAAGCTTTGGTTTGAGGGATGGATTAGCTGGGTACCAGTCAGCTGTTAACAAGAAAGCCAAGTGTTCTAGGCCAGATTGAATGGCGCCTTGGGCAATATGGTCTAGTGTGAGACATTCCTGCCCATAGCAGGGGGTTGGAATTGAATGATCTTAAGGTCCTTTTCAATCCAGACCAGTCTGGGATTCTATAAGTTCAACTCTATCTGTTAAAGCTGCTGCATTTACTCACTTGCTTAGTAAAACAAGCTAGGGTCTTTCTTCAGCACCAGCTGTTCTTTGTGGACTCAACTTCTGCTACCTGCACAAACGATTCTCGCTTTTATCAAGAGATCTGTCTGTCAAAAGGAAAGGAAACAGCCTATTTTCTGTGCTGTTCCCCATTTCTGAGCAAGAAAGTAGCAGAAAACCTTCCCAAAATCCCATGAATTACTTTCTCCTTCTAATTGCAAAGTCTTTGTTTCCATCTGTCAGTGACAAGGACTCAGTTTTGCAAAACTGTTGGGAAAAAAGAAGAAAGAATTGGGAGTTTTTTGCCAATCTGAGCGTTGGAAGCATTAGTGAGCCTGCAAACTTGGATGGAATTCAGTTACATTTTGCACCGTGAACTTGAAAACCTCAGTTTGGCTGAGAAAATATGTTAGAAAGTGAAAAAGCAGATGCTGCTTTCCAGGTCTGTCATTCACTTGTTCAATGTATTGCTCAATAATCACTAAAACACAGCTTTCTCAGGTGTTGAAACACGTGGTATTCGACATCTCTCTTAACCCACGTCCCTGGGAATTCTGAACTGATTCACTAAGATTCACCGAACAGAACAGGTAACTTGGCTAAATCTCCTCCCATCAGCTGAATGTCCACGTTTAACCAGCTTGACCTCATAGATCTGAACTGTCAGCGAGCAGCTCTTCTGCATGCACAAGGAAAGTGGATGTTCAGGTTGGAAAGGACCTTAAGATCATCCAGTTCCAACCCCCCTGCCATAACCAGGGACACCTCACACTAAACCATGGCACCCAAGGCTTCGTCCAACCTGGCCTTGAACACTGCCAGGGATGGAGCACTCACAACCTCCCTGGCCAACCCATTCCAGTGCCTCACCACCCTCACAGGAAAGAATTTCTTCCTTAGACCCAATCTAAACCTCCCCTGTTTCAGTTTGAACCCGTTACCCCTTGTCCTGTCACTACAGTCCCTAATGAAGAGTCCCTCTGCAGCATCCCTATAGGCCCCCTTCAGATACTGGAAGGCTGCTCTGAGGTCTCCACGCAGCCTTCTCTTCCCCAAGCTGAACTTGTCTGTACCAACTCTTCCTGTGAGCCAAACAAAAGCTACATGGAAGTTTGACCCATGGAACATGTCTTTTAGGCACACGGTGTGGTCTAACATGGGCAGGGGGTTTTTCAAAGGTCATTTTACTGTAGTTGTTCTAAGGTACTTGACAAACAGAGAACTTCAGAGGTATTGCAGCAAGCACCACCCTTGAATGCAGAAAGACCTTGGCCACCTCTTCCACCTCCTCCTTGCCATTCATCTTCAAGTATTCCCAACACTGTTGTGGCTCATGCAAAGGTAGGCAGGAACATGGCCCAAAATAAGTATTAAGCTTCAAAATCAAAGTAATTCACTGGTCACTGATTGTGTGTTAATTGGCATCGTTCTGTCCCTGCTTCAAGACAAATGGTCCACAGATGGCTTCAGACTGAGAGAAAAAGGCAGTTTTTGTTGTAGCAATGCAGTTTGTTTCCTGCCACCACCCCTCCAGCTACCCTTTAATTGAAAGAAGTGGACTTAATTTGAATTAAACTGTCAAAAGTCTTCCACTTAAATTGATTTATCAGCCTTCCCGCCTGAAATGGATTCATTTCTGCACAATACATATGAAGTGTGTGTTGATGGATTGCATTTCACGGAATGGAAGCAGTTTTTATGCATCTTCATTAGATTCAGCTCATGTATGTAAAGGAAACAGGGGTAGGGAAACAGGGAGGGGGGAGGGAGAGGGAAAAATAAGTGTGCAAGAGCACATGAGGGAGGAAGCATGAGACAGAGAACTCCAGCGTGAGAGGAACAATGAATCCCCTTTCACTGACTTTGTGTATTCATGCAGTGTTCATGTTGTCCCCATATACCCACAGGCATCCTTGGTGATGCTCCCAACAGATGCCAAGCAGAAATCTTATGCCAAATTCATCAGAGAGGGTCCTTTCCCCATACCCCACCAGCTCTAATTCCCAAGCCCTCTCTCTTTTTGCATGTATCAGACTAGAAAGCTCTTCACCATCTCAGCTCTGGACCTGTGTGTGATTCCACCCAAGCACACTGATATGGCTTTTTAGGGCTTCAGATGTGCCATGGGAAGGGTTGATGTCCCAGCTGCCTGCTACTCTCCACCCAGTGGAGTACACTGGACCCAGTTATTTGGTAGCTGAGCTGGCTTAAAGAGTAGGAGAAGGTTTTTGCTAAACTGAAAAGAGACAGAAACACTCCCATAAGCTGAGCCTCCTGGTCTGAAGGACATCCCATAGGGTCCGGGACCAGCAACATAGGATGGGTTAGAAGATAATTATCCTTTCATTTGGTACACCTCTGTCTGGAGAAACATGTCCTTCTATCCTTAGGCAGGGAATGGCACCTGATGGGCAAGTAAGAGAGTCTGCTGGGCTGATGGGAATGTGGTGGACCAGGGGATCACTGTGGCTGTGTGTGTGAGCTCCCTGGATATAACCAAATCAAACCTTTCCCCCATGAGATGTTTTTCAATAGAAGGATTCTATGGAAAGGGCACTAGGGAGAGAAAAAAATCAAAAGCATCAGCCAGCTCCACTAAAAGCCTCTCAATTATAAAATATGGTATTGTCTTTATTTCTGCTCCTTTCCTGACCTGGAGTGTGTTTAATGCAGTAGGAACCATTTGACAAACTCAATTAATTTCCACTTAGAATAAGGTATTTAATGTGAAGAGTTTGTGATGTGCTGGGGCAGGTACAGTTTGACTCTCTGATTAATTGAATTAAACTTCTATTCATTCCCAGCCGTGCCAGATCCCAACATTTTTCCATCTTCTGTTCCTTCTGCCTGATGTGTTTTCTTTTCCTCCTTCTGGACATCAGAATAGCAGATGGGATTCAAAAGGGACAATGGTTTCTGAAAATGGTTATAGTGATTGTCTCAGGCAGGGAATACCAGAGTGCCAATGCTGGATGTGGAGAAGGCAAAGGAATTACACTACTTACAGGCAAGGAAGGCAGTGACAGAGAGGCTGTTTCTTGAAAGCTATCTGAGCAGACTTGATGGTCAGGGAAGTGAGGGATATCCATCCAGCCAAACCAAGCTGAAAGGGATGGATGGTTCTGAATGATTTAGTAAGTGGAGTGCTGAGCACCCAGTTCTGTTGCAGGTAACAACCCCCTGAAAACAAGACCTATAGTGGCCCCTGAAAACCATTCTCCATTAAATCATAGAATCATAGAAGGCTTAGGATTGGAAAGGACCTCAAGATCACACAGCTCCAACCCCCTCTCATAGGCAGGGACACCTCACACTAAACCATGGCACCCAAGGCTCTGTCCAAACAGGCCTTGAACACTGCAAGGGCTGGAGCATTTACCACCTCTTTGGGCAACCTGTGCCAGCGCCTCACCACCCTCACAGTAAAGAACTTCCTCCTTATAACCAACCTGAACTATTCCAGTTTAAACCCAGTACCCCTTGTCCTGTAACTACAGTCCTCACAGGAAGCGGATCAAAGTCCTCAGGAATGTTTCCCGTGGTTTCAGCAGGCTTTGCAAAGATCTCAAGTCTGCAGGTTTACGATTTCTCGTTGTGAAACCTGCCTGCAGAACATCAGGGCTCTCTGCCACGGCTGACTGCAGCAGTAACATTCCATCCCACATCAAGAACCCGCATCTTTGCTGATGAAGGTTGCCACAAGCAGATGCCAAAAGTCTGCCCCCCTTATGCCCCCTCCTTCATGCTCCTTCACCAGCAAGGATATGAATCAAACCCTCAAGAGAGCTGTCAGCGAGGGATGATTTTCCTGTGATTATTGCCTGGGTGAGAGATTATGCCTCGTTTCTTTGCAAACTGCCTTATTTGCCGAGCAGAACGCGTTGGGCTCATGTCCAATTGATACATTCCCCTTCAAACAGCAGATCCGACTACGGAGTGAGATGCAAATTCAATTATTCCACGTGTAGGAAACAGAAAGGGAATCTCATTGTTGAATTCGTTCTCCTATGTTGGAAAGATTAATAAAAACCCCAAAAGAAAAGATGCTGAAGTGGCCTGTGTGAGCTGAATACATTTCGCTCCCCAGAGCTGGAGAGAAATGAACTCTGTTTCTGCTGCAGAAGCACCACTGGATGGGATTATTTTTCATGTATATCTTTTCCATATTCAGCATTGCAATGAGCTGCTGAAACTTCTTCCTTGTACACAAGTATATGTGCAATTCCCACCCCATTTCCAGGGAGTGTTTTAGGACCTTTTCCCTTTGAAAGTGGTCTCCTGAGGTGAGAAGAGAGATAGTTGGACCTTAGGTAATGGGACATCTAGATCAGAGCTGAGACAAATGGCTTTCCTTAAGGGATTTGTTCCACTTATCTCAGTTAAAGCTGCTCAGAGCAGCACTGTGTAATCTGTAGACTCTCCTTCCTGCTGTTCTTTACAATGGGGTGGGACACCTCTCCCACAGGTCCCTTTCTTTACTGGTGTCTACAGTTTGTGAGATGGAAAGGGATCTGTCTGGAAGGTTTTGGCTTCTTTCTCTGTCTCTTTCTCTCTCTGCTCACTAATTGCTGCAGCTTTCTTCACGCCCTGCTTAGTTCTAGTTGCAGTGGAGCACAGATGTATTGTGGGCATGTCTGTCACCTTGAACTTGTGATTCAAAGAACACAGCTTTTGTCTCAAGGACAATTTGCCTTATCTTCTTTGTACAGTACTGGGAATCCCATTCATAAGCTAAACATAACTGATAAAGTCTGTCCAAAAGGGCATCAACAGAGCCTTGAGCCACTCAAGCTCACCTGTGCTCCTGGTACTGAAATCTGCTCAGGTAAAGAAGACTTCTTGACATGTTTGTGTGCAGAAAAGGAGCAAGATATGTTAGTACACAGACTTCTTTGATGGACATTTTCCCCATCCATAAACAGTGTTGATGTTCCTCAACACCTTATGACTATGGGGGATGCACTAGGAGATTAAAGACAAGTTTTCCTCTGGGTGACAGCATACAGAATCTATTCCTGCTATCTTAAGATATGAGCTAGAATGAATGGGTCTAGCATGGCTGATCCATCACTGGCCAGAGTGTGGCACTGTCTCTGGGGCAGCAGAACAGGAGGTGAGCAGGACTTCAGAAAGGTGCTGAGTGTGCTGGTGCTTAGATCCATGCTGTGCATGGGCAACATCCCTACGGAAAGGGTGCCTTTCCTGAAGTGATCAAGTAGATGAGTGGCAGGTCTCCGGCTGTTTTTAAACATGGCTTATTGCATTATGTGATTTTCAGCATAACCCCCAGATAAATGCAGAGGTGAAGGGGTGAGGAGCCACAACACAAGAGCAGACAGAGGCAAGGAATTTGTAATTGGCTTTCATACTGGAATAAAAGGTTTGTGTGGCCACACTTTTAGCTCAGGGGAAACCTTAACCCAGCCTTGCAAAGCCTGAGCCTGCTTCCCACAAAGAAAGAAAGGAGTTAGTCAAACGTGGGAAATAAACATTGGGTCAGCTCTAGAAGAACCTCCTTTTCTAACAACCTCTTTCTATGTTTACCATATTAAATGATGAACACATTAGCACCGTATCACTCTGCACGTGCAGCATTAAAAGGTCAGCTGTTAACGCGCAGAAGCAAAGAGACTCCACATCTCTCTCTTAAAGATGATACTCCATTCCGAATGGGTCCCCATGGTACTCCTATAATAACATTAATGCTCTGAGTGGCCATATAGCAGCTTTCATTTGCAGTGCGTGGAACCTCTTCATTAAGACTCAAACTCCCACTGTGAAGATGGGAGCTGCCTTACTTCAGGCACTTGAAGAACTGGGAAAACTGAGACACAAGGGGATTAGATTCTTTTGGTCTCAAATTCCTTATTCTCAGCCTCTCATTCCAACTTTTGGGTATGTTTCCACTGGATAAGGTTTGTGGGATTTGATATTCAAAAAATCATTGGAAAAATCTAAAGATAGTGGATATTTTCTCATGAAATTGTTCATCTGCATGGTCAGTAATTCTACTGTGATTAAAATGAAGGAACAGGGAAATCAGAGGCAATGCAAAAGCAAGGTGCTTCTTATGTCTTGTATCCATATAGTACAGGCTGGTCTATGCTTGGGAACAGCTTATAAAATCAAACCTGTATTATTACTTAGCCCATTTGGGATGGATAAGAAATCTCTGCCTGGCCTGATCCTAAAAGCCTGGCAGGACCATGCATTTGTTTATCTTTTAGGTCAGAAAATGATTTCAATCCCTGTTTATCTTTAAGACTCCTCATAGATGCATGAACTTTAAGGTGTTTCTCATTGAAGAACAAGTCCTTCAGTGAATCAAAGCCTTGTTACATCCCGGTAGCAGATGGGAGAGGTGAAAGTCTGGCCCTACCTGCCCAACTTGCTAATGGAGCCAGAATACAGATGTTGCCATGCTTACCTCTATTTCACAGAGGAAGCCAGGAGTGGAAGGAGATTTGAGATTTAGAGCATACCTATACTCACAAGACTATGCAAATTACTTATTACTCTGGCTTCCAGCCTGTGCTTGGAGGTACAATATAGGTTAATTAAAGACACAAGAGAGTACGGGGAAGGTGCAGAGATTGGATGAAGCAATAGTGGCGTGGCAAAGACGGAGGAGAGAAGTCCCGAGCTGATTCCTGGAGAGAAAAATTGATGCCACAAACGAGCTTTGCCTTTTTGATGCGAGGAAAAGCACAGCACCAAAGCACTGAGCAGAGCTGGCGCAGAAGTGGAATGGCCACTGTCGATGCTGATTATCCCCGCAACTTCCGTAACATGGGAAAACTGGGACAAATTTCAGGGAGTGCTTTCCCCAACATCAGCTCTCCCTATTCAGCCATGCAAAGCCTGCTAACGAGTCCTAGAGGACAAACCGAATCTCATTCTCCACAAATGATCTAGCAGGTTTCCCAGTCTTTTGACATATTGAAATCAGGAAGGCATGGGATGTGTTTCTAGAAGGCAAGCTTCAGTCACACACCTTCTGCTCCTAGGGTCAGAACAGGGACAATGCCTGGAAACTCAGCAATGTATAGTAAGGAAGGCTAAATGACCTTAATAACTTGCCTATGTCTCAAATGCATTAGTGCTCTTTGTATGCCAGGACTGTTACGTCTCTTTTATCCCAAGTTAGGGGCACAGCAAAGCAATTGGTATGAAATTGTTGTTCCTGCTTCTTCTACAAGCACTAAATCTTGCTTTGTTTTTCCTATTTTCTTTTCTTCATTTTTTTTTCTTTAATAGCCATCCAGGCTCTTTTACTGAAGCCATAAAAAAGTACAAGTTATGAAAAGCAAAAGAAAAAGGCCGTTTCTAGGCAGAAGAACGTGTCTCTATATACGTCTGTGGACTCAGGAGCGCAAAAGGGGACCTGATCCTCAATATGTTTGTAGGACGCATCACACAATAGAAACATGAATTGAGCCTCCAGGCACCACTGTAATGTAAATATTAATTAACATTAATGGTATGTGGCCTTGCCTGTCAGCTGGAAGCCAGCAAGGCTCTGCATGGCCGAGTAATATTAATTTGTTGTTGGAGCCTTGAAAGCAGAGAGTGGTGGCATGATGAGCACAGAGGCTTTGCTCCCACATGCCCACCCCACTCTGCTTCTGGATCACTCACAGGGAGGGCAACCACAACTGGGATGAGATGCCAGGGCTGTTTCAAAGTGCACTGAGGACACAGGTGGGAGATGGGCTCATTGCTTAGCTCTGGACCCTACTGTGGGGTCCTCGTGTGGCAAGCTCTGGGTATGGTGTGCGGGGAATACCACCTGCAAATGGTAGGTCACACTTCCAAAAGCCTCTCTCACTCCTAGGCAGGTCTCTGTTAGCTGCTCCTCATTCTTCTTGCTGCCAGGCACACAGTAATCACACTGGGGGCTCCAGCTGGAGCATCTCAGGTTCCCACTTGCTCCTGTACCATAGGTCCAATTCTCAGCCACTGCATCTCCCTCACATTCCCTCCCTCCTTCTCTCTGCAAGCACCTCCAATGAATTATTAATTGCAGCTCATCCAATTAAAGGCCTCCTCCGTGTTAATAATTCATGGCTGCTTGTCAGAGCTGTTGGCTGGCAGGCTAGGCAGCACTAGGGTTGGGGCTTCGGTGAACTGAGAGGAGTGAAGCGCAATAAAGAAAGGAAGAAATCAATAGCGTAGCACAGGCTGTACACATCCAGGAGACTCTTTGTTACATGTGAAAATTGCTTTCTGTGATTGCTACCATCATTACTTCTGTATTTATTTTTTAACGACTCGTCCATCATGAAGCCCGTATACATAACGAAAGAGGCCAATTGCACTAAGCCAGTTAAATTCTCTTAATACCTGGCACTGGGTGAAAGCAGTAATGAGTTCATTTTGTCTTGAGTCGCTCTTATGGTGAAGCTTTCCTCATCCAGAAGCCAGTTTCATTTCTACCTCTGTGAGTTAGAATAGATCTACTGCTTTTCCCTCTGGAAATGGACCCACCAATGATGTTCATGGGAGTAACTTGCAGCTTAGCAGCCCTAACATTAGTATATAAAGGCACTTCCCAGTACATGAGAATACCAGCAGAGTATTCAAAGGAAACATAAGTGTGGTGGTACTGCAGAACCAAGCTTTCATGAGGGCAAGGAAGAAAGGAAACAGGTCTGGAAATCTCTTCTGAGGCTTTAGATAAGTTGGCATTAAGGAAAAGGTTTACAAGATGGTCTGGGATGAGAGCCATGGAAGCTGTGAACATTAGAGGGTATATGGTTTCCCACATGGTAGATATGAAACGTGAAGCAAGTGAAACTGTAGATCTTGGTAAGTAAGCACAGTCACAGGGAGCAAATCCAGACTGGTAAATGGCCAACCTCCTTGTTGTCTCAGGAGAAGGTACACAAGGAATGAAGGGTTAGAAGAGAAAGCCAGAGAAAGTCAAAGGAGAAAGAAGATCCACTTTTATTCAGCCCACTGGAAGAAAATATTCAATGAGGCTTTCAACAAGGGTATGTGTAGGTGGAAGTCACACCAAGACTCAAAGCCTCGTGAAAGGTATACCTCAAGCACTGGATAGTGGTTTACTGCCAATAAATAACTCAGTAAAATGGTGTGGACTATATTGAGCAGGAAGTCACCTTAAATCAAATAGCTATGTCCTCAGAAGTCTTTTGTTTCTGGAATGGTGTCTCTTTAATAGGGGTCATAACCTCCTTTTATAAGCTTGGGGACTATGAAGAGGAGGTCAGACATGTACTGGAAGCTGGAAAACTCTTTTTGTAGCCTTACTCATTGGGGACATTTTGCTTTAAACCACATTTGATGGAAACCATAAAAAAAGCCCATTGCTAATGCGAGGTGCACTTGGTATTATATGTGGGTTGTGAGCTTATGTTGAAAGAAACCAAGACTTTGCATGGCATCTACTGGAATAAAGCTTCAGACTGGGGCTTTTCACCACACTGCAAATGCATAATATTGATGAAACACTGTTCCTGCATGGAAGTGTGAGGTGACTGAATCAGATTTTAAGATGTGTAAGAACTTGGAGAGAATAGTTATTCTCTTTTTAATAGGAATGGTTTTAGTACTGATCTGAGAACCCCAAGGAGAACGTGGAGTTCAGTCTTCATGGCCCATTCAGTCTTTGGTCTCTCAGCTGCAATTTCCAATTAGTGTTAATTTGATTGTGGTTTCTGTGGTGTGGATCATGATGAACTTTCATACCCAGCAATTTGGTGGATTCTTCCCAATGGACAGTAATGTGAGACTCTTCCACTACCCTACTTAAATGTTTTGCTCAGACCCAGCTCCTGGTTAACCTGGTGCTGAAGGTGTTCAGACTAACACCCAGACCCTCCTCACTTCTCTTTCCAGACCCTAAAACCACATTCCTGTCTTCATGTACTAAATGTGCACTGACTGTGTGAGATACCACCAAAATAATGTCACAATAACTATCAACTGGCACAAAGGAAAGCAGGAGAGTCAGCAGAAGAGTCAAACCCCTTGGGATAGTACTTAGTGGAGAGCTGTGATTTGTGAGCGATATAGCACAGCTCTGGGTGGCTGAGTAGGTACCCTCTGGTCCGACTTGTTGTGTGAATGGCTCAACATGCTCAAGGGAAACAGCAATCAGTGGTGGCTTAATTTAAGATCTCAGGAGGTTTCTAGGTGGTTGTGTAAGCATCTCACCATCCATGCAGGAGAGGACAAGGAAGATCAATGGCACCCTATCCTACTGGCATTGCTATTGCCTTAACCCTCCTTATTTGCATGGATCAGCTCATCTGCCTGGCGATGGGTGAGACAAGACCATACGCAGTCTGGCACATGGCATGCACCACTGTGATACAGCCAACATTCCTAAGCCACAGCTATATTTCCACACAGCTTTCTTATTTAAAAGAGAAGGGGAACTATGGACATTTTCCCCAGGTTTTTGTAATAACTCAATTTGTTCAATGTGTACACACAGATCAATTCCAACGAATTAAACCAACGTGAACTCGTAACATTGCTGTGCTTCGAAACAGCGAGAACAGAATCAACAAAAAAAACTCCTAATAGAAAACCAGATTTCGGGAGTTTTTGTTTTTTAAATCTTATCGACAGTTTCATGAGGGAAAAATGGATTAAATCTCAACTCTGGAATTGAGAACTTTGAAAAACCTAGCTTTTAGCTTGCAATAAATAGGGGGCAAGATGCGCACAGATGATGCCCCACTTCCGAACACCTCTCTGGAAGCTCCATTCCCAATCTAGTTCTCTTCCAGCTTTGCTTTATTTAATGTGATTTTCCACTTGATTCTCTCTCTGCTGTTTGCTTTGTGTCTATTAATGCATAAGCCTCTTCTTGCTTGTATTTTAGCTTTTTTGCCTTCCTTTCCTTGCCTTAGCACTAAACTGCGGCACCCGCGTTGTGCTTTCAGCTGCCTGTGATGTCTCAGTAGGCCCAGGAGCTTAGCCTTAACAGTCTATGTAAATATTGTCTCAAAATTACAAATATTCAGGATGGCAGTAATATACGGGGCTTTTGTTAAAGCATCTTGGTTTATGGGCTTAACTACAGGCTGGGAATCATGGAGCTATTGATGTGTTATTTGTAGAAGGGACACACACTCACGTGTACACAAAAGCCCAGCTTTGTACAAATAGCACTTCAGGCCATAAATATCATGGTAAAATTGCTCCCAGATCAAAAGAACCCCCCAAAAGAGACATGATCGAAATGAAGTCAGACTGCATCACTTTTGGGGCACACACCCTTCTGATTTCATTCTTCCTCTGAAAGGGTGTGGAAAAGAGAACTCCCGTGCCAAGATGCCTATTCTGAAACAACACATTTAGAAACAAAATGTACCTTTGTATCTAAAAACCTCAGTGTCATGAATATTTAACGTGGAGAGGAAAGAATGATTTTGTCAGTGTGTAAAGCAGTCCCGGAGAGGCCCGAATTCTGCCTGGTTTCTATTAGCTTTCCTTCTCTGTAAACACACTGAGTCATTTGCTGCAGGAGAGGTGCGTGAGCGCAGGGAGGGAAAGGCACATGGGTTTAAAGCAAAAACCCTTCTGCCATGCAAATGGATGGCAATGGATTTGCTGTGCGAAGTGCTGCCTCCTTCCTCATTTCTCATGACGTGTTGCTGGGTCTTACAGTCAGGTTTAGCTGCAGTTTTCAGCCCCAAAATGTCACGAATTTGAAAGGTCTCCTGCACTGCTAAAGGAAATATGAAGGGTGCTCGTACATCCTGATTAACATCCCATAAAGCAAAACAGAGACACCCAAGGGAGAATCTTATACTGGTGACAATGTATAAAAGCTTTCCTATCAGTTGAAATCAAATCTGTTCCCTGTCAATTGTGGTTATTGGGGTGCTATGGTTCCCCATGGACCTCATGAGCTGTGTGCACATCATGAAGCGTCTAAGCTACAGACTTAATAAGGGACAGGAGCTGACTCCGATCCAGCACAGGAAAGTCCAGGGGATCCTGTTTTGTGATGCTGGCATGGGGAAGCCTCTTTATCTAGGCAACCACATCAGCACATATTCAAGTTAAAGGCAGAAAACCTTTATGGTTTTAGCATATGGGTTTAGCATAGATCAAGAATTTGGCTGTGTATCATGGCACCAGCGACTTCACCTTGCTGTTCTCTGTTGTATTTTCCCCTGTATTTGCTGTGATTGCTATACATGTCATAATCTTCAGCCCAGTCCTTGGACTGCAGTAAGGCTGGGGAAGTGCACAATTAAACCTGCCCATGCCTCCTGAGCTGGAAATAGGATAACTCTGGAAAGGGAGATTAACCTGAGGAGAGGAGAGGGCTGCAGCTTTTCCTTCCCTGCTCCGAACAAGCACATCCCAGTGGGTTTAACAGCATTTTGCCCCTTCCATCTTTCCAGTTTCCATATGAGAAGGGGCATAGTGCTCACGTAGCCTACCTGAACCAGTCCCGCTGCTGTGCAAATGGAGCTGGTTTGACATCAGCAAACAGCTGTGATTGTTATCTTCTCCTTCCTAAGATACTTTTTTCCCCTCTTGCCTTTATCATGCAGGTGCTTGGTGCAGCCATGAGTCAGAGCCTTTGAGATGGACTGCTTGTACCAGGCTGCCATCCAGAGGGGAAAGATGCAGTGCTGGGAGCACCAAGCACTTAATGGATGGGGAAAGAGATGCAATAGGGATAGCTTTGGCTATTTGAATAAGATTAATACACTTTGACAGGACAGCACACCTATGTAGCCAGTACCTATTAGCTTTTCCCACCCATGGGTTGTGTGCATGTGTGCACATCTAGAGCTAGACACATCTGTGCACACATTCAGGACCTTTTCAGTGCCTACATATAAATATATGCTGGCATACCTATTATATATAAATACAGAGACAGTGTGCTGCTCTCCGGATAACTAGGTCTTCCTTTTGCAGTGTGATCAATAAGAGTTCTAGTGCAGAAGGTGAGCAAAGTGCCTTGTTAAACCAATAATTGCACAGGAACCAAATCCTTTCTAATAAAATCTTTTAAAACCTTTATAAAATTTCCATTTGCAGGCCAGTTTTCCTGGGAGATCTATAATTATGGAGAGTGGAAAGAAAGGAGCATAACTAGCTTCTCTTACCAGCCGCCAATACACACTAAAATGGGGCTGCATGGAGAAGGTGGCCCCTATGGAGTCACTTGATTGAGACACAAAGCTCTGGGCTTGTGCTGTCCATCTCCTGGCAAGGTTTATAATTAAACCTATATTGCTGTTTATATTCCAGCAGCACCTGTAAGACCCACTGCACAAGGTACTGTGCAAACAGAAAGACAGCAGGCTTGCTGTGAAGGATTTACAACCAAGAGAGATAAAGTGTGCTGGAGGGGGTTGGCTGGGGAGAGGGGTGAGGAGGAAGAAGGACAGAGTCTTTCAAGGTTGTGTGTTCACAGAAATCCAAGCCACTATCTCTCAGATTTAGTCTCCAAGAACCACACGTGTGGCTTGACCCAGGCATATCCATGTTATATTTGCGTATGTGATCACACCATCGTGTGGAAGTGATGACTTCAGTTGCATCAGGTCCCATTTGACTGAAGGAATCCCCTAAGTGATGCATATTTAGAATGGACTCTGCTAGTGAAATCTCCTGTGCACCAAATGCAGTTTGCTGGCTCTGCACTGTGATTCCATGCAATGGGGCCGTGCTCCTGGCCAGCAAGTTGAAGGCAAATGTGGGAGATCCACATCTGTGGCTCATGCAAGTGAAGGACAGCACAAGAGGATGCTGATGCAGTCTGGGAGCACTGGCGTGGTGGAACCCAGCAAGCTGAAGGTAAAAGATGGGCATCTTGTACAGCAAATCCAACAATAGTGGGTGCAGTGAGGCTCACACCCAGCCAGAGCAGCCAGGAAAGCATTCCAGTGCCTGTTTCACTGGAGCACTCTGCCTGCACTCCATGGGAAAAGGTGGCTCATGTTGTGAATGAGGCTCTATCTTCTGTAGAGAGACCATTGTTTCTGTGAGGCTTTTCTTTAGCTTTAGTGCCATCCATCCTAGGCAGCATAATAATACAAGGGAGAAAGGCAGGAAACAACAAAGTTAGTAAGTCGTGGGCTGTGTTTGGTTAAACAGTGTCTTCAGGATTCAAAACTAATGCATATGGAAGGGGGTGTTGTGTAGGGACACTCAGCTTCCTTCCTCTGAGTTAATTAACCTCCTTCACCTCCATGCTGTTATAGACACAAGCAGTTCTACTGCATATGTCAAGGGCATAATTAACACAGACTGAGCAAACCACACATGCAGGCTGGAAGCGTGACGGCAAGATGGACAGAAGTGAAAGCCAGCCACGGACAGGGATGGTGAGCACGGCTGACATAGCGTGGCAGGAGTGAGTCTGAGCTGCTGCAGGGAAAGGGCTGCCCTTTTCCATTTCCTACATCAGCTGTTTGCAGTTGCAGGGTAAGGATGGGAGGCTACATCCATCAAAGGTGTGTAGATTTGCTCCCTGGGGAGATGTCAAGGGGTAGGAGCAGCTTGGTGATGGAAGAAACTTGGTGTATTCATTGTACCCAGTGGGCTCAGACATCCAGCATTTCCAGCTTCTTGATGCTCAGAGGACACAACCTTCTTCTCTCACTCAGTTAGTATGGTGACAGGACTTCACATGACCTGTCTTTGTCATATAGAAGGATACCACTGTCACTGCCACCTCTGCAGCTCTGCCCAGCCCTGAGCTCCCAACACCTCTGCAGCCAGCACCCCGGACCCCAATTAATCCAGGTTCCATATTCCCATCTCTTAGGGTGATGACATCTCTGCGGTCATGAAAGTGAACCCCTTGGCAGGGAGCACTGAGGTGGAGCCCATCAGTGTTTCATTGATAGAAGGAAGCCTCATTGCTTGACGGCAGGTCTGCAAGGCTCCTTGTGAGGGTGCCCACCGTCATTCACACAGCTCATTTGATGGGACCATTGTCCCTCACTCCTCAATTTCAACAGATCTTTCTATGCCTGTCGATCATCTTCATCCATGCTGGTTCTTCTTCTTCCTGCCGCTTCATCTGTTAGGTTGTTACATTTCACCATATAGATTGCAAGCAGCCTGGGACAGCCCTGCTCCATGACCATAGTGCTACTGTCATGTAGATCCCCGCGAATGGAGAGTGGAGAGGAGCAAAACAGAGAAGGTTAATGATTCCCTGTAAGCCCTCAGCCCTTCTGCAGCTGACAGCTTCCCACATGGACTCCTCTCTCCTCCCCAGGATCACAAAACACACATGCAAAACATCCCCAGTTTTCAACTGTTGCTGTTTTAAAGGAACATAGCGCTCGTTCCAGCTGCAGGCACTAAATCATCCCACTGCCCTGGACGTGTGTTGAGAAAGTAAGGCTGGTGATGAATGGGGCTGTCTATATTTACATTGGGAGCACAACAGCTGTGTGAATCTCACTGTGCAATGAGTACTCTGTGCAAACTCACATCCCCCTTGCATCTTGCCCCACCGCCTGGTGACAGTGACTGATGGTCCACTTCTGCAGCGCACTGCCCAGCAGCATGCATGACTCCCTGCACCTCTTGAAAGGAGAGGGGGGAACCTAACCCCCAACACATCAGAGTTGCTGTGTTTCTTTGGCAAGTTCTATTTCCTGTGACGACTTTGCAAACAAGCAGGACACGGAACCAAAAGACAAGTGCTGGTGAATTGGAAGTGAAAGAGAGGAGGAGAAAGGGTGGCCTGGTCATTTTTGCAAAGAACTGGATTAAACATTTAGTTGAAGGTGTTCCTGATCATTGCAGGGGGTTGGAACTAGATGACCTTTGATGGTCCCTCCCAACCCAAACTATTCTATGCTTCTATGACCCTTGTCATCCTTCAGACAAATGCTCAAGGTGAATATTGATGCCAGTATGCTCTGTGTAATCGGACTGCAGTTCTCTGCATAGAGCTCTGAGATGGGGTGTGTGTGTGTTAAGAGGAGCTTAAACTCTTGGTAAAACTTAAGCAATGTATGAAAACCGAGTACAGGCTTCCCACCCCTTTCTGCATTGTCCCCTTCCTTGATCTATGCTGTCGGCTACTACTTCACTTGGTGGCCCAGCTCAGCCCTAGGTAGGATTAAACATTTTGTTCTTCCACCAAATCTCTATGCAGTCCTGCCCCTGCCACTGGACTTCACTCCTTTCAAGCAGACTTATGGATCTGCCCATTTTTCTCCTAACCTGTATCCCTGAAACCCAGCAGGAAAGGTTCCAGAGATGACCATAGTCATCAAGTCAGGGGCTTCATTGCAATTAGCACATCTCAGCAGAATGCTTCTCTTTCACCAAATCAGTATATTCTAAGGGAAAAAACAAGAAAGTCCCAAAGTAGTCAGCACATTTTTGATTATAATCCTTATTATTATAAAGATAATAATTCCATTATAATCCTTAGCTGATGGAATATGCTGGATACAAGCAGCAGAATTATGGAGAAGGGAATAAGCTGTACTGTTGTCTACATCCCACGTACCTGGAGGTAAAACAAGAAGTTAAGGAAGGAAAGATGCTGCAATATGACTCTGATACCTTCATCCATATGAAGTCTTTAATTATAGCAGTCAGATGGCTCCAGTGCACCAGGAGGGGTCCTGACAGTGTATCTGAAGACAGGCACTTGGCACTGTGGTTTGGAGATATGACACACTATGAGGCTCTTACCTGTTCTAAGTAGACCGAGATGAAGAGAAGAGGAATAATTACTGGCTCTATTTGTATAGACTGCTCCTGTAGCAGATCACAGGAAGAGTTACCTTGAGATCCAGACTTAGCACAGGTTCCTTTGAGGTAGGGTTTAGCCCACAGCTACCATCCACACCAGGAGCCATTCCAATCCAGCCTAGCACAAGCTGGAGATGGATGAAGATTCAGGGCCCTTAGGTCTGAAACACATCTCCCGCCCACTGCCACAGGCTGGGTTAATCACTGAATGGGGAAAAGAAAGAGCTGCAAATGGAAAATGGCATTTTCAATCTGCTGGAGTGTCTGGGGAGAGGGAACAAAGGTAGACTCAGGGAAAGGCAGTGAGAAGAATGGCAGGGAGCCGGGAAGAGCTTCTTGCCTTATTCCTATGCTACTCCACTCCACACTTAGATAAAGTGGTCCCTTCTCTCCAGCCTTCTCCTTTCTAGTCACACACTCAGTTGGTTAATTCTCCCCTCGTCGAGATCAGAGATTAGATAGAGCCTGGATTTATAGCTAGTGAAAATAAAAAGAGCTGCTCCTATCAAGGATTCAAATGATTAAATATCCCAGCATAGAAATACTTTTAACTTCACTTACAGTACAATTTCACTTACACGCTGATGCAGTTGACAGCGCTAACAAAAGCTGCTTGAGTAATATGGGGCCTGGAGAGAGAGAGAGAAAGAAGCTGGAGGAGAGAATAAGAACAAGGGATAGGGGCAGAAATAGAGAGAGAAAGAGAGAAATGGGATTAGATAGTGAGATGCAAAGAGAAGAGAGGAAAGGCAGGAAAAGGAAAGGCAAGGAGGAGGTTGGCTCTCTCTGTCTGCAGCATTAAAAGTACAAGAGCTAAACCAATTAAACAATGAAAGGAAAGCAAAGGATTAAATGAAGGGCTGTGTAAAACAGCTCCTCTAATCCAGCTCATTTACTGCTCTTTATTCTCCATTTCCCTCTCATGTTGATCCTCCGATTCAACAGTGCCAGACCTGCAGTGCCTCGCTTCTCGTGTCCCATTCACTCCATTTCCAGCCCTGCCATGCTGAGTGGTGGCCAGCGCTGGGGACAGCAGCAATAAGAAATCACAGCCTGGACCTGGGGATGCTCCTGCACAGGTAAATGAGCCTGTACTGAGCTTTGGTTGCAGCCATGGTTAGATGGATCCTGCTCTCCAGCCAAACTCGCTTCAGGACAAGCTCAGCAATACACCAAGAGCTGTGAAAGGCTGATGGTGACCAGCATCACTCACCCACCTTCTCCTTTACCTTCTCCTTTACCAGTTATACATCTCTATCTCCATTTGCCTGATGTCCAAGGATGATTGTTGCTTTTCTGGTTCCTTCTTGCCGTTTTGATCCCAGCCCCAGGGAGAGCAGAGGGACAGCAGAGCAAGTCATTTGGGGAAGGACTTGTGTGCTGGGGGGGAGCGTGGCTCCCCAGAGGAGGTTATCTGTGCCTGGTCACCAACTGCAGGGATGCTGTGCTGTTTGGAAATGACTTTTTTTCCCCTTCAGCACTCCAGAGCTACAGATCATTTGAATTCACCCTCTCCTTCCCTTTTGTGAGACAGAAAGGCCCCAGCCGTACTTGAAATGAGACAGATGCTTATGGAATTGCAGTTTTAAAAGCATTTTTCAGTTGAGTTCTCTCCTTTACTACACAGAGCAGTCCAATGTGAGCTGACTAATAAATGCATTATCTTTTTTTCCCCTTCCCTTTCCTAGGAGGGTTTGATATGGCAGCTCCATAGATCAGCCTGGTCTCCAGGGATATTTCTGCCCTAAACAAAATGGAAATTGTCTGCCCCCTCACAAGCCCTCAGTGACTCATACAATAAAGAGTAGCCATAAATATTTGGGTAATTACAGTCCGTTCACCTAAATTCCAGAAGAGGCAGAGCTCACTTGGTGTCCTTAAAACAGCCACTGTGCGTTGTTGGTTGCTGCTTGCCTGTTGCTCCAAGCACCTGAATTAGCCCCCTTATGGTCCGTATGCAGGTCGTGTGGATTCACCTCTTCAGATGGAGTTAGCAAAGGTGGGGAATGTTTCATAGCAAAAGGATGAATGTCGTGCAATGAATATTAAGTTGGATGCTGTATTGCTTTATACACAGTGCACACAGAGCCTTTTGCCTAATGTCCCATCAAAGGTCATCAGGATCACACTATAGCCACATCCTTAACATGGAGATGAGGAGCCTGCACCTGAAGCAAGCATCCACTGAAATCTGCTGCAGCCAGGCTCCCCATGCAGTGACAGCCCTAGAGATTAATGTGGTTTATGATGTTATTATTACTGTGTTGTTGTTAATATTTTACTGCTTGTTGTCAGCACCCTGTGAGGCTGATCCAGTTATACATATATCTGATCTGGGTGGTGTGCAGCCCTTTGTATGCTCCCTGGAATGGTTATACTAAGGCTCATGTCAGAGCGATTTGATGCTGCATAAAATTACAGGAAACACCAAAGTGGATGAAACACAGTTTAAAAGCAGTGATTCAGGGAAGGTTTGGGCTGTGTTATTTCTCTCCCTCCATCATCAGCATAGGGGGAATTACAGGGTCTGCAAGAACCCTTAAAAAGCCCTCTTTGGAATTAGCATGTCTGGAGCAGCGCTGTCTGCAAGCCCCAGCAGCCTGCCTTGTTTCCGTGGCTTCTCTCTGTTCTTTGATGACCTCTTGCAGCACAGCTGATGGCCACAGTGACAGGAAAGCCACAGGTTTCCTCTTGCCCAGCCCAGGGCAGTCAAATAGGCACGAAGTGGATTGCGTAAAGTGCCTTTCCTTCTTGACTTTCCAGCAATGCCCCAAAGAGCATCTCCACTGTGTGAAAAGTGAGCATTGTTGGCTTGCTTGGACCACAGGTATCCAGCAAGCTAAGAAGTTGTGCTGCTCCTGCCAGAGGGAGGGATGGACAGGTCTAGAGAAATCCATTTGGGTTGGTCAAGAGAGGGGAGCTCTCTAAGGAGCTGGTGACTGGTACCTACAGCATGGGAATGAAGAGATGTAGGTAACCAGGCCCAGGTACCTCCAGAGGCTTGAGCAACCCTAGGACCTGGTATCAGACCTTGCCAGTCACAAAGTTCTTATTACAACCTGCTGCTTTATAAACTCTTCATTATATCTATTTTTCATCCTCTCCCTTCTCCTGTTACTTCAAATCGTTTCTTTCCTTGCTATGGGTGGCAGTGCTTCTAATCAGCACTTTCCTTGTCTAATTGCCTCATTGCGAGCTTCTCCCTGAACCTGTCAGACGCAAACTCACACTTCTTGCCTTACTTGTCACAAGAAAAATTGTTCTTTTAAATGTGTCTGCGAGAGGCACAAGGACATTGAATACTCCAGGGAGAGAGAAGGATGGAGGAGTGCCTAACTGCAGTTACTCATTACATCCCATTTCTAAAAGTCATCCATCCCCCCCGAAACTACCTGAGAGATGCACAAACAGAGACAAAAAGAAGTCTCGCTGTCTCAAAGACATCGCAGTCCAAAATATGTTGACAGTGCAAAGTCCCTGCGGAAGTTATACCTGCTGTGATTACAGCAGAGGAGGAGTGGATTACTCGCTGAAACAAGCCATCCATGGCAGGAAGGATTATTTTGCATGTTAGAGGGAGATCTGGGGACTTTAAATACTAATACCCCATTAATGATTAATGTATCTGTTGCATAGGAACCTGCCTGCTGACCTGTTCACTCTTTGTCTCAAACACATCAGATGTGCTAGCAGAGAAAGTAAGCTTGTATGGTTTTGCTGTACCAAAGTTGCATTCAGGTGAGAAATTCCTATGCTGTTCATAACTGAGTTTTACCTTCCACATTCAAGTCCTCTGTTATCCACCTAAATCAGATTATTTGTGAAGCACATTGATGTTCACCCCCGGTGATAGCAGGCGAGACTTTCAGGCCAAGGTATTTGTGGTTGTCATCTCCTGATGAGAAGATAACAGTGTTCTTCCATGCCACTGTCACATTAGCTTTAGTGCTGGTAGATTTGCTTATCAAAGGGTGGCAGAATGATGGAGCAGGGTTAGGTACTTGTGTAGCTCAGCCTACCTAAGACAAATGATGACCTTGGGTTTACCTCCAGCTGCTTTGTCTTGGGCTAAAGCCAGTGACAAGGCTGATGTCACATCTCCAGGTCTTGCCTGAAGTAATTTGGAGAGCTCTGATTTCATGGCAGTTATATTGGTGACATATTGGTCTTGTCCTTTACATTTCACCCCACAAGAGCAGGCTGGCTCTGTGGCACTGGAAAAGCAACTTCAAAGCAGGGTCCCGCTCACCTCTTCATGTATTAGTTGGCAAACAAAGCTTTATTCTCAGTAAATAACATCTTTGTGTTATTTACAAGGCTTCTGTGCCTTGCCTACAATGAGGAAGTCACAGATGTTTTCTTTTCCTGTTTTCCCTTTGTGTTTTAGAGGGTGTTTTTGGGATGGGGCTCAGAGAGGCCCCTGCGGCACTGGTGTTTGCAGAGCTTACTCTTGGCAGCACTGGCAGGAGGAAGTGTTAAGGAACTGTTGGTGTCTTATACCTGGCATTGCTCTGTCTTTGCTGGCTCTCTCATGGGGCAACTTGGAAGAAGTTTCCCCACATCCTCCTCTACCTGCCCAGGGTTTCATCGCTTCTGCCCAGCTGCAGAGCTGGGAGTGCTGGCTCCTGGCAGGTAAGCAGCTACGACCTCCTGGTGAGGCAGAAGCACAGAGACAGCAGCAGGGCACAGTTAGAGGGCAGAGCAGAGAGGGGGAGAGATTGACTGGGAGCTTCTGTTAAGCATTTCACCTGTCATAAGAATGACTTGAACCTGCATATTTAGGCTATGAAAATAATGCTTCAGCCAAGGCAAGATGTGCTCTTCACAAGGACAAAGCTAAGGCAGCATCTCCTCCTTGTCTCAGAAAATCAATTTAAAATTTAAAATGTGCAGATTTCAATAGCAGGAGAGAAAGGAGAGAAAAGGAGACAAAATGATGCTCGTGCATGGTCTTTAGTCCCTGCCCCTCATGCAGTGGGGATATGCCATAGCACTTTTTTCTTGGAGCAAAATGTATGCATCCATGCCTTAAAGCCCAGCTAAAGCTCCCAAAGACAATGTCTGCTTCAAAAGAGGTTTTACCTTTAAATCAACTTCCGTACTGGTTTCCTGTTCCCTGCTCCCTGAAGGTCCCCTACAGTCTCCATCCCACAGAGAACACCCATTTCCCATCCCACAGAGAACACCCATTTCCCATCCCACACATCCATGAGAGCCCAACCATGACCTCAACAGTCTTCACATCAAGTCACCTCCATGGCTGAGAGCTTTGCCTACCTCCTGTTCAGGTCCTCCAGACTTATACTGAGTAAAACAGAACTGATTTTGGTGCCTTTTCTCATTAGGCCAATAATTCTTTCCCTACACTTTTCAAATCCCTTGCTGTCTGAACCTGGGACACAGATGACTCAACCTATGCATTTCCGTGTCATTTGTGAATCATTAGGCCTCACTTAAGAGGCTTTGCATCACTCCATGCTCATCTATATAATCCTAGCCTAATTCTGGGCTTTGGCCAAATGGCATTCAAGCTTCACTTCTTTTTCTTTACCTTCAGTTCTTTATGTGTTACAGAGTTATTCAGGCACTTCCCATTGAGATGAATTGGAAACACACAAAAGGAAAATGCAGTTTCCCAAGGGGAAAACTTACACTGGGAAACATTGAAACATTGTTTGTTTGTTTTAAAACTCAACATGCAATGTGCGTATTTGGCCAGAAAAATGCTGATTAAAAATAGAACCGTGGGTCAAATTGTTCCATTTATTAAGTGCCTTGCTTGAAAACAATTCAACAAAACACTGAACATATTTTACTTACGACACACTAGATGCTGCCTCATAAAAACCTGCAAGATGGACCCTTCTGCTTTAGCAGTTGGGCTCTCTGGAGAAGAATTCCTCTTGTACTTTTGATTCATGGTGTTTCAGGCTCATTATGGGACTCTGGGGTAATTTGGGATATGCTCTTTGCAACACTGTTATCCCTATGCTTGCAGCAAGCTGACATTTCTACAACCCAGCATGGAGAGCATCACTAAAGACAAGTAGGTGTTTAACCCTGAGCGTCTATGAAAACTACCCAGGGAAATTCCATAAACCAAACCAAAATATTTTGTTTCGTTGTTTGTTTTGATTTGGATTTTTCTTATTTTTCCCAAAATTGGAACTAATTGCAATGGAAATTTCCCAAGTAAAATGTGCTTTCAATTTGGAGCCTAGGGAAAAGCAGTGTGACATTTTCACTGTGCCCAGGTTGCAGCTCTACCTTTACAATAGGTTTTGACATCTCCATCAGAAGTCCATGGTAGTGGGATAGAAATCTGACCCATTCCAGTGTTTTCTATGGGCTACAGGACTGCTTACTTTTAAGATGTGCCCAATAAAATGCTTCTCATTTTCTTCATAGCATTTGGTGACTCCAAGGAAACCCCGGACACCTCCATCTCCATAGTCTTTGTTACCTTATGGTCTCTTATGTATTACCCATGGCACACATTTATTTGCCCACCCTGGGAATAAGGATAGGAACAGAAGGCTTCACCACCATCAATGTTTTTTGGGGGGCATATTTATCACCGGTAGGATACATATTGATTTCAAACCAGTCTTGGTTGCCTGAACTCTGGGGCTGGCAGTCCATGGACATCACTTCAATCTGTTCAGCACTCCCTGGCCTAGGGTGCCCTCTTTTCATTTTTAAGGCATGTAATAAAGCACAAAATTAATTCCATGTCTGATTGATGCCCAAAGCCACCATTCTGTGTTCCTCCAGCTGAGAGCTGATTGGATTTCATTAGATTCCTTGCAATAGGGGCAGATAATTTTCTTCAGGTTGAAGTTTGAGTGCTTCTGAGGTTGCCTGTAGTTGGTTTGTTATTGTTGTTAAATAGCTGAAAAATACATTCTTCCATTTGTCTGTATGGAGCTATTCAAACCAAAATAACGCACATGTCTTTTTAAAGTCAGAAGCACAAGTTTTGCATAGATGAAGCTGTTCTGTTACTCTTTTGTTATTTATTGACTATCCAGTGTCATTTAAAAGTATTGGCACGAGATGCTTTTGGCACATTTGTAACAAATCCAGCAAATTATTTACCTACATAGGCTCTTGCAGGCCTGCGTTTACTTGCAATTCTAGCTTAGCAACTATCATCTATAAAAAGAAATAGACTAAATATGCCTAGATGGGCTGGCAAACACTTCTCCTACCTGATGCTTCCAGAAGGGAATAAAATATTCCTCCCCCCCTGCTCTGTTGATCCTACCTTTGAGAACAGATAGGCTTAATGATATGACTGGGAGTTAGCAAACCCACATTCTGTGAGGCCAGATAACAGGGACTGCAATAACACACATCACATTGTCAAAGCAGAAGCCGGCACTCACCCTTCATTAAACACTCATGGTCTGACTCCTACTTCCTTGCTGCCAGAATGAGTCGTTGCTGCTCTTGATCATGTTACCCCCAGCTTAAAAGGAGTCTGAGTGTGGCCCTGACAGGATGTAACGTAAGAAAAGGAATAAAAAGAAAGTTTAAAAGAAGAAGAAACAGTGAGATCAGAAGAGGACAAGCTGGGGAAATAACCAGAGTGACGGGAAGAAAGCAACACAAGGTGATAACAGAGAGGAATTTAACTCACACTTAAATGCTTTCCTATATAACAAGACTAAACTGTCCTTGATGTTCATCTGGGCTCCACCAAGAAAGAAGTGCCTAAACCATTCTTTAACACACTGCAATTGTTTAAGGAGCCAAAAGCAGCATGTGCCCCAGCTGGGTACATCCATCGCTGTAGCCCAGCCTGTGTCATGCATGCTTCTGTCCTGCCTGATGCAAGAAGGAATTTCATAGGAATCGCCAATTCCTTTAAGGTCTGAGATCCCAGCTTGCGGCTAATTATGGAAATAAATAACTACTGACTGGAGCCATCTGTTCTTTATTTGGCAATGCCTTTCTTCTCCATGAAATTAGCACACCTGCAACCTCTGCCTCTTCCTGAGGATGGGTCACTCTGCCCTCAAAACTGCAGGCGAGTTGCTGGAGCTCTGCAGCCCTCTGGAGATGCTGCTACTTCTCCTCCTTCTCCTGCCCTCCAGGGGAGAATAATTAATATGCTCAGTTGAGTTTCATTACTGATTCAGGTTGAGGAAAAGCAGTGACAAGGAGCTACAGGAGTGAATAACTATTTGTCACCATGGGTTGAACCTCATTATTAGTGCACAGGGTGGATGGAGGGCTGGCTCTGGCACTCCAACAGCCAGGCTGCACCCGGAATAGCAGGGGACACACATGCAGCAGCAAATAGTGTGTGTGACGGGGAGCATGGTGGCAAAGGGTTACATCTTTCCCATCAGATGGGATGGACACAACCCAAATCCAGACAATTAAACAAGACTTTCCCTATGTCTTCAGCAAGGGTAAAATCAGGGTTTAACATCAGAAATCCTATTCTTCTTTCTCTTGTTCTTCCCCTATCTCTCATTTCCCTTGTTTGAATCTCTCGCACTGAGGTGTTTGGTCCAACAGTGATCATGGGGATGAATTGTAAAAGGATTATGAATTTCACTCTGTTTTTTTCCTTTTTGAGTTTGACTTTTAGCTTAAGTCAAAAATATTTCAGGTCTTTAGAGCCATAATTAGATATAGTGTCCTTAGCCAAATGCCAGGTAATTTGTACGCACTTGAGGTAAAGCTTCTGCTGGAAAGCTTGGCAAATATTGAAATATGGAATGAGAAGCAATGGAGGCATGAACTGAGAGAAACCCCCTACACAACTATTTTAAACATTTTAAATGACTTCTTCTTTCCCCTCTCATTAGTAAATATTTTCCTTATTCTAGCATTGAACAGATCTTTCTCTCCAGGCCTCTGTGTGTCTTTTTTTCTTTCTTTAGCATCCTTTTTCCCCTTTTATTTGAACAAGGGATAAAGACCTGGTTATTTTTCAAATTCACATCCTATACAAGATCCAGATGCAGGAACCAGCACCAGTGTTAATTCATTCTGGGCAGGGAGGGGTTTTTTTCCTCCTACTTTTAGATGAGAGGGAGTTTTCTTTGGGGCCGAAAACATTCAAAGGAAGTGCAGCACTTTGGGAAATAGTACAAAAAGGGACTTTAGCAGAAGAGAGAAATGAAAAAGGATGGAGAAGTCGAGCAGTGACAGAGGCAGTCAGAGGATTTACAGATCCTTTTCCCTGACAATGTAGACAGCTCTAGGAGGCTGCCTTCTCTTTCAAGATAAAGTCACTTGTCATTCTGTTAGAGAAAGACAAGGGATGTGTCAGGAGTTATTTGAAATGTAAAGTATTGTTTTTAGCTTCTTTTTCACTCATTATTGTAGCAGCAAAGGACTCTTGTCTGTGCTGATGGAGAGGCTGCAATTGCCGCAGGTAAAGGAGGGCTGCAGGACCAAGGGGGCTCAGAAATTCCCAGCGCTGGGATAGACCAGAGAGAGAAAAGGGATGTGGGGACTCACAGGCCTGAAGGCATGGGACAAAGAAATAGGTTTGCAAAGGGAATGAGGAGAAACAGGGATAATCAGTAGCTCTGTTGTGCTGATCAGCTCCAGAAGTCCTGCTGGTGTATAGGGCAGCAGGGAGGTAAGGGACAGGCTCAGCATCAGGGATCCCCCAAGGACATGGGTCTGCACAGATAAGGAACCCCCAGAAGGTGCTCAAATGACGGATATCAATGCATCACCTATTTGCCAATCACAAGGCCTCAAACATTCCCTCTCTACCTCCTCCCCCAGGGCCCAAGGCTGGATTTCTTCAGTGCTCTTCCTGCATTGGAGAGGAATACTCTTCCTAGACAATTCCTCAGTGAAGTTTCTCCTCTCTTGATCAGTTTTGTTTGGAATTGTCACATGAATGCCAAGTAGTACAGCAGATTTTCCTACCCATGTTCCCTGCCCATTTCTGAGTATTCCTACTATCTGAATAAACCCCCCTAAATTCATTCTTGGGCATCTCAGATGCTCTACCTGCCTTCCCTTCGCCAGCTCAGTCCTCTCTGCTCCCATTGCAAAGTAAGTTTGCATTCAGCACCAGCCTGCTGCAGAGATGTGCTGCTGATGGACTCTGAAGCTAAATAGCACAAGAAACTCCAGGCCTTGGAGAAGCTGGTTTCCAGCTCCCCTAGGGAACGCTTTCCCTGCTATTCCATGGACAGCAGGCTTTGCTCAGCTATCCCAGCTTTGCTTCTTTAGGCTCTTGCTGTAATGGCTGCAGTTAGCAAAATAACACCGGTGGCAGATAAGCATCAGGTAACCCATGGCAACCAAGTTCCTTTAGAAAATGGGCTTCTGGTAATTTCATAAATAAATGGGCTTTTTTGTTGTTGTTGTTGGAAATAGGAGGAGGAAAACAGAGGACAAGAGACTAGAGAAAGGCACCGGTTGTGTTTGTATACACACGTGTGACCAGGTACCATACCTACCCCTGTGTGCTGCAGAGAGGGATGCTCCGCTGCGTCCGCAGGGTGGACAACATGTGATTTAAACCACCTTTATTTTCCCACCCATCACTCTACTTAGGGCCTAGGGGCTTGGATATCCCACCAGCAGTTTCCTCCAAATCTGGCAGGCAACTGCTAAAACCTCCAGTGCCAGCATCAGGCCTGCAGATGAGATTAAATAGACGTAGAGACAGGGTGGCAGACAGCGAGATGGGTATTTGTGCAAGTTGCTGTTACAAGATGAGGCTGATTATATTCCATTCTGGATTTGATTAGATTGCATAAGTAGACAGACCAGCAGAAATGAGCTGCCTGGTAGAGCAGGACATTTAACTAAAGGTCAGACAAAATTGCCCTGCAAACTGGTAGGCACAGCAAAGTGTGGAGGTGGAGATGTTAGGGCTGGTTTCTATTAGAGAGATGGGAATAGAATTTAATTGCTAGACTTTCTGAAAGCTTTGTACATGCCTCACCTCCAAAGTGCCCTGTATAAGCACATGCACACTGCAGCATGCACACTGCAGTGCTCCCCTTACAGTACAGGGATACCATGCCAGCACCCCAAACCCTCAATGCACAATGCAAACCCTTGCTGCATAACCACAGGCATCCCCTGTGGACCATCCCCGGATGCATCCAGCTGACTTAAGCCATGGAGGAGGGAAAGTACAATCTTCCCTTTGCTTCTGGGATGGCAAAATCAGCCAACAGCCTCAGAGAAGGGAAATACTCTCCCTGTTCATAAATGAAAGCAATAGACCAAGTCAAAACTTCAGGGGAACTGACATTCACAGGCTCTGTTGACGGCATCTATGTTATTTTTTCATATATACTTTTCCCTCCTTCTAAATTAACTTTTCCTTTAAATACATTTTTCCAGCAGGCCAAATAATTGGATTTTTCTTTGTTAAAAGGAGGGAACATAAATTACTCCTGTTGGGTGCAGATTAGGTTATGGGATTTCTTTTCTTCTGTCACTGTCAATGCCCCAGTGTCAGAGAGCTTTAATATTTAATGCATTCCTAATTAGTCTCCATTGGCCCAGGGCACTTAACAAAACCTGACACCAACCATCGAGTCAAGTTCATTTAGAGAGCACAATTACCCAACTATCATTTCCATACTGCAGCTGCAATACCCATGAAATTTCCTTCCCAACCCCCATCCTTGCTCCCACCTTCCCACAGTGGCAAGTTAATTATATATATATATATATATATATAAAGAAAGAGGATTTGATTCCAGTGACAGAAGATACAAATGATTTCATTTGGTCAGGGCAATGACATTTCCAAGGCTCCTTTAATCGCTAAGAAGCTCTGCTGCATTGAACGGCATTTACTGAAGGATATTGCTGCCTGTGTCACTGCTGCCTTGATGCCTTGTTGCTTTACATGCTCCAAAGATCTGAAGTTCATGCTTTTCCAAAGCTCAGGCTGATCATGTGGGAAAGGAGCATCCAGAAAGGAAAATAACATATGATTTTAAATAACAATTATTTGCCCAGGGAGATTTAGGCTTCCATCAACAGGCACAATGCAGGGGTTAGTTGCTAGTGATAAATGGCACCGAGACAGCAGTGATGATTAGAATGAGCTTTACAAAGGAAGTAGGGGATGAAGGGAGAGCCCAGCTTCTCCACATGGGAAGCTGAGCCGAAGCATGGGATATCCACACTCTCCAGGTTTTGGGACCTAATCCTGGTATCACCCAGGTGCAGATGTTGATAAATCCAAGAGAAACAAGCTCTGAAGCGGTGTCTGGAAGCACCGACCTTTCGCTGGTGGCTCGAGGGACACCAGCAATGCAAAGTTCAGATTCATGAGTCCCCACCTAGAGAGAGACTTTGGCTCTTTGCCCCAAAAAGCCTTGAGTATAACTGAGCTGAGCAGGAAAAGGAAGCAAAGAGATGCACCAGGGCTTCACTGCTCAGGAGCACAGCAACCCAAACTCCTCTGGTGCCCCCACAGATGTCTCTGTGCTGCAGGCTGGGGCTAAAAATTGTCATTTAAGTGACAAACCAGCTGTGAACTGAACCTTTTTTACATGTTAATGCCACTGAAACCAATCTGCGTTGTGGGGATGCATTGGCTTGACCTTCATTTTCAAAGAAGAACACAGGAGCCTTCCCATGGATTAGATCAACAATTACAGAAGACATAATATCTATGAAATCTGTCACTAATTTCAATGACAACAACAAATGCAAAACATGTGTCACATGCTGACAAATAATTTAATTTGAAACCTTAAGAAAGGGCTGGTTAAGTAATATAAATTATATGAAATTATTAAAAATTAATAATAATTAGGGGGCCGGAGCAGCTCCTGTGTGAAGCCAGGCTGAGAACACTGGGGCTGCTCAGCCTGGAGAAGAGAAGCTGCCTGGGGACATCAGAGCAGCTTCCAGTGTCTGAAGAGGGCTACAAGGATGCTGGAGAGGGCTCTTCATCAGGGACTGTAGTGATAGGAGAAGGGGTGGTGGGTTCAGACTGAAACAGGGGAATTTCAGGTTAGATATAAAGAAGTTCTTTATGGTGAGGCTGTTGAGGTGCTGGCACAGGGTGCCCAGAGAAGTGGTAAATGCCCCATCCCTGGCAGTGTTCAAGGCCAGGTTGACAGAGACTTGGGTAGCATGGTCTAGTGTGAGGTGTCCCTGCCCATGGCAAGGGTTTGGAACTGGATGATCTTAGCATCCTTTCCAACCCAAACCATTCTATGACTCTATGCTTCTATGAAAACTCACCATCAGCTCCCTCCTCACACTTTCCAAGCTGCTCTTGAGGATGAAGCCCTGTGAGCAGCACATGTTTTGCTATGTAAACTGTTCCAGGTCTCACAATGCCAAATCTTGAACTGCACAGTCTGTTTCAGTCCTTTGCAATTGAACCTATATTCACAAATCTCAGAGTGCTGCTGCTCTTCATATGTGGGTAGCTTGAAACTGCAGCTGGTGCAATTCAAAGCATTTGATCCAAGCTCATTGACTTCAATGGAAATTTCTTCTCACCAGTGCCATGAAAATAGGGTTGCTTTTTTTCCTAAGAAGAATCACCCAGCTCTGCTATTTATCTGTATCTGTTCAATATGCAGGAAATAAATCCTTCCACAGCTTCTAAACTGTCTTAAACAGAGCACTAAGAAAGCCCATTCCATGAAATTATGACATTTCTCTTCAGTGAGTGAGGATCTCATTGTTGATCCTGTATATGCATCTTCATCCTCCTCTTCCAAAGAGGCCACATATGAAGGGTTAACGTGGAATATTAACTTGTTAGACTGTTGATCTGCCCTGAAGCCATCAGGAGCTTAAATAGCCAACAGTTAATTAAAAATAAACTGACACTTTACTTTAAGGATAGTTTTAATAACCATTTATAAATGTTACATTAAAAATTCATGCACTGTTATCAACTCCTGCTAAGGATTTACAGCACAATGGAGGTGTCATGAATGTTTTATAGCTGCTGTGGAAAACCTCTTCCTGAACAGATATTTTTCAGAGGTCTGTATGTCTTGCCAGGGCTGCATCCTATGTACCCAAGACAACAGCAGCTCCCCGAGATGCCAGGGCTTAAGTTTGGCCTTTGCTCTACAACATATATGGCCAACATAGCAGAGGCCTCAAATATCCTGAGAAAGTGTTAAAAATGCCTCTTTCTGCTCTAAAACAGCCCATATAGCCACACTCCTTAGGATAACCTTCACTTCCCTGTGTGATGCATCCTATGTACCCAAGCCAACAGCAGCGTGGCAAATACAAATAGCTTCTCAAGATGCCAGGGCTTAAGTTCAGACTTTGCTCTGCAACCTATGTGGCCAACATAGGAGAGGCCTCAAATACCTTGTGAAAGTGTTAAAAAATGCCTCTTTCTGCGCTAAAGCAGCCCACGGTCCTTAGGAAGAGCTTCTCTTCCCTGTGCAATGCACACGTCGGATCAGTTTTCCCTTTCAGAACGTCACAAACCCCAGGAGGGGCACAATAAACAGTCACGGGCCTCTGAAAGTGAGGAAAATATGATTACAATCTAAACCAGAGAAAACAGCCTAATGCTCCAGAGTCATCTTCGTCAGCCTCTCCAAATGCATACACACACACAAGCAAACACATTTACAAACACAAACCCATCCTCGCTGCGCATCGCTATGAGCTTATCAGGGGTAGATTTCTTACTCTTCTTTGCAGCTGAGGAGAGGCAGCGAAATGGTTGTGCTTTGAATAAGCAGTGTTTGACCTGGAAAGCATTGAGAAACTCGGAGTCATGCTGTTGACTCAGAGCTCCCGGGTCTTCCTTTCCTGTCTGGCTGAGGTTGCAATGTGTGATCTTACCTTTCCCAAAGCCTTCCCTCCCCATCTGTCAGGAGGGAGGATAATCCTTCCCAGTCAGAGTGGGCTTGTACAGATAAACCCATTAATGTGTGGGAGGTGTCAGGATAGTACAATGATAACTGTTACTGAAAAGATTCTAGATAAATTGGAAGTCTTATTGTCATTATTAGCTATTTCAAAATGAGCTGCTTTTGACAACAGTTGCTGCCCCTTTTGTTTTAACTCTCTGCAGACACCGGCGTGATTGAAGCTGCCTGTCTGCATGCTTGTGGGAAACAAATCTAATCTTATGGTTACTTGCTTATCTATGCTACTCCTACCTCATTCTGCATATCACGCTGCAAGTGATATTAAGCAGGTGAGCTGCTGCGTGCTGAAAGGAGGGAGATATGGCTGCCAAGGCCCTGCATGGCACTCAGGCACAGAAGTGATTAAATCCACAAGGTGAAGGCCTGACCACCTCCTTTGTGCTTAATACCTTCCATGCAAAAACAGGTCCTCGCTGTGCGCGCACTGATGGAGAACAACCTTCAGACTCTGCAGCCAGCCACCAATCAAACTGGCATTAACCTTGTGTGCCTTTTGCCTCTCTTTTTTGTTCTTTCCTGTTTTGCTGTCTCTTAGAGGAAAGCTTCCGTGAGCATTGGCTCTAGGGCCTGGCAAGGAAAAGGTTAAATATTACTGGAAAATACTTGGTGTCAAGCAGGTGCCAACCTCTAATGAGGGTAATTGATAATACAATGTTCACAGGTAGCAGAAACCCTCAAGGCTGCTGTGCAAACACCCCTGGAGAGGAGATGAAGATGAAGTAGGCATTTGCCCAGGTTCTCATCAAATTTGCACCCTTTAAAGCAGCCAAACCAATGCTGGATTTTATCCTGCTGAAGCATATCCCTGGCAGCATCTCCCAAGCAGCCCCCTTCTACTCTCACTCCTTTTCCAGAAGCAGCAGATGAGGACAGCATCCTCAGAGGCCAAAGCTACATGAGTGTAAAGCATCTCAGAGCTGCAGGGAAGTCTATAGGGGCCATATGGCACTATAGGTGATGGGTTCATGGTCCCCAGAGCTCACAGGAGCACCCAGCCAGCAGATCTAACACCCCCCAAAGGGGATGAGGAAACACGGGCTGATTTTAGTGGGTGACAGGCACAGAGATCTTTAAGATGTCATCCTCTCCATCCTGCATTCCCACTCTCCATCCCTCTGCGCTGTTCTCTCTGTTATTTTCATTCAGGGCAACTTCTCCTCTTTTCCCTCCAGTGACGACAGTTTTGTTCTGCTGGAGTCGTGAGGTTCACTAAATATAGTGAAGGGCTGTTTCTGCAAGGACTTCAAAAGCTTGTTTCATTTGCTTGGTGCCTTTCATCCTTTGTTGTCCCTGGTTGTGTTGGACTCCCAGCTGCTACCCAGCCTTATCTGCTCAAATTTCTGCTGAGGACTTGGAGGCGACACAGTCAAAACCCGCTTGTGATACCCAGCCTGAAAGCTGCTACTCCCCAGCTCAGATGAACAGGGACTCAAAGGGACACATGCACACACGCACACACGAAACTGTTGTGGATGCCACCATCACATGCTCTGAAAGGGTTTCATCTGAATATCCTGAAGGTTGGGGCAACATAGTCTAGGGTGAGGTGCCCCTGCCCATGCAGGGGATTAGAAGTGGATTGTCTTAAGGTCCTTTCCATGTGTGCATGGAGATGCAGAGGATGCACATCCCACATGCACACACTCAGAGCCTTCCAGGTGCATGTGGTCACCCTAAGCAACATTCAGAGAAGGCCCTTTGGGACATACTGGACACTGACAACCAGCTCTGCTTCCTCACCACATGCTTGCTCATGCTGCAAAACACCTTCTCTATGCAAGCCCAGTCATGGGACATGCTGCTTTTAGCACTGGCTGCCTGTCCTTGCAGACAAGTCACTGCAAAAGCCATGCAACACCCCAGCACATAACACTGTGTGTTTCAATCCTACACCCCCCACCTTCACTTCCTTAGAAGAACAGGAAAGAATAAGAAAGGAATAGGAACAGATAGCTTTGGGTTGAAATTGGGCCAGACATCCCATCCCTCCCCAGGGTTATCCCCTTGTAGTGATTGCTAGCCCCCAACAATCTTCACAGTGCTCCATTCATCCTCTTGTTATGCTATTGCTGCCGTGAGCCAGGAAGAAATGATGTTTTAAGGATCCAATTGGCGGTTTCACACCAGATCCTGAAGAACTTGATGCCTGTGCAGCTGCCATCAGACCCGGGCTTCTGGTAAGCCTATACACCCGCATGGATGCAGAAGAGGCTTCCTCACACAGAAAACCCATACTCGGCTGCATTCAGGGCCCCTACCTGGGCCAATCTGCTCCTTGTATTATTGCCATGTATTCACTCACCCAAACTTCCCCGTAGCATTTGGGATCTAATCCTCTAGGTAACATCAGGGTGAGGGTCATTCAAAGCTCTTTTTCATGAAAACAAGATTTCAACCCCAATAATAATAATGCAGGAGGAAGAAAAAGAGCGAACCTGAGAACTTGGAGAAAACAGGCAGGAATTAAGCTCAGAGGCTTGTCTCCCTCTACTGGCCCCCAAACAAGGCACACACTCGGTTTTAGGCAGGAAAATACAGCACCAAACCCAGTCACCACCCTGGCGTTTCTTGCACTTTCTCCATAGTCATGCACAGAGCTCTGGGAGAAGCAGGGACAGGCTGAAGAGCTGTTAGAGAACGTGTCTCCTGTTCATTATTGCACACGTAAAGCAGGAACCAGCACCAGAACGTAGCTAGATCCTTTTTCCCTAGGTCAGATTGCTTCCGACTGCGTATTTCCTAGCGACCCTCCTGATTTAGTTTTCAAATCCCACCTATAGATTTCCCCCTGTCTAATGAATCTGTTCCTTGCCCAACAGCTTTCCTGCAGAACTACTTCCGTTTGGTGTGCAGCATCATTCCTGTGTTCCCTCCAAAGCCTTAATCCAGGGTTCAGGCTCACAGGGAGAAGAATTTCAGCTGAGCAGGAGCAGCAAGGAAGGCTCTGCTGAGTTTTCCTTCAGTGTTTTTTGGTATGAGGGGAAGAAAAGCAGAAGCAAAGAGCACTCACATACGCGGATCTGATTTCAGGATGGAGCCTTAGAGGCTCTCTGTAATGTATTATTCCCAAATGAGTCCTGTGCCATGTACCTTCCACATGTGCACATGGGGTGAGGGAAAAGTCAGGATTTATTAACTAAAAATCTACATTAGAGCAGTTTAAAACTTCAGTCTGCATCAGGATCTGAGACAACCTGCAATTCCCATCCCTGTCCTCATGCTTTTGGAGACCCTGAAGTTGCATTATACTGTTACTATTCATACCTAGAGAGCAAGCCTGGGTTTGGGGTTCTTTGCCCAAATCCTAAACGTTTTCCCAGTGTCAGTGATGGTTTCTTTCTGCTTGATCATCTGCCTCTTGAAACCTGTAAGAATGGGCATCGAGAGTGAAATGAAATTGAATGAGCCCTCAGTCCTGCCATCATCTGTATTGCAAACTATTAGGGTCTTTCAGTGGCTCGACTCACCAGAAATGACTCTTCTCTTTTTTTTAGGCTTGAAATGTTAAAGGAAATCAATGCTGTTAAGAAAAAGGCATCATAATTTGCAGGCGAAAGGGCAAATATGGTCATTTTTAGCCATCATGAAAATCAAAATTGCTATCCCCAGCTTAAGAATTATTGTGATGAAGTTGTTTTTCCAATCAGAGCCCGCTTTGTGCAGGAGACTTCACGAGTATACTGGTTTACCTGCAGGTAAGATCTCATTGGCATTTATACTGATATGCCTGGAGGGGAAGCAGTACAGAGTCCTCATATTGTCCCTTAACTCTGCACTACAAAAAAGCTGAGGATTTTGCCATTTGTGTTGCTTTCGCTTTTCAGATATTTTGCCATTAACGTTATTTTTATTTTTCAGATGTTATCTCTCCAAAAAGCAGAAACTGCCCTAAAAAGTTTCCAGCCATTGCATGGAAATGCAGCTACCTCTAAAAAGAAACCCAAGACCTTTTCGATGGCTGTTTTACATAGTGTTATAGCACAGGGGAGGAGAGAAACAACATGTCCATCTGAAATTGTGAAGGGGAGACTGGGGAGAAGACAGTCAGTAGTCAAATACAGAAACAACACTTAAGGAGGTGGAAGAGAATGAATGACCACACATGGATGGATGGTTTTCCAGCAGAAATTTCCAGCCTGGATCCCAGAAGCTGGAGCATCCCTAGGCGAAGCCAGTAGAGCAAAGTGAGCCAACTCAAAGCAGCTTGTTCGAGACTTCCACCTCCAGCAGGCAAAGCTTTAGGGGGCTTCAAACCAAAAGAGGGTGGAAATCAGTGTTTTCTTCCAAACCAGGTCAGCCGGCGCCCATCAACACCACAAGGTGGGGTTAGTCCAGCGTAGATCCGCTGCCGACTAACGCCAGGTAGTGACTAATAATTGCAGTCCCACTTCCTGCAGCAATCTCTCCATAGAGGTTTCTTACTGACCCAGCACCGTTTAGCTTGTGAGATGTGATGAAATCATAGCCAGAGGGTTAATGGCAGTGGCTGCAGGCTATTAAAGCTCAGATGCCAGCCTTAACTTGTGCTGTGGGCTCTTCTTTATTCATGACATGACAGCCAGAGGATGAGGTGTCAGGCGTAACGCTAACGGCTCTTGGCACCCATTGGTTTGCTTTGCTCACAAAACTTTGCCTGATTCAGGAGGCGATTTGTGTATTTATAATTAATATGGATTAGCTATTATTATCTATGCAATATGGCAGGCAAGCAGTTGAGAGAGGTTAACAGCTGTTCAACAATGCAAATGATGCCCATGTAAAGTACAGTTTAGGAATGGGGTATTAGCAACAACACACACAAGTTCAGAACCAGTGGCAAATATAAATAGCCACGGCATGGAAATATTCCCAAGGTTTCTCTGGACATGCAGCTGAAGTGCAGGGAATGGACACTGGTTCCTGTGTTCTGCAACCAGTCTCACTGTTCACAACCGTTATGAGTGAATGGAAAACCAGCACAGCTGGCCTCAAAACAACCATCGAAGCTTCCTGGGCTTGCTCACAGCCAAAAAACTCCCAATGCTTTTGTTGGCACCCAGAGGTGTTGAAGAAAGGCATCAGGTTTGAGAAGCATTTAGTTGGGAAGGTTGCTCTAAAAATAACCCCAAGGGAAGGGATGCTGCGTGGCCTGTCCTCCAGGTTTTGGTCCATTGGAATTGATGCTGTAGCCTTGGTGGGTCTGGAGATCAGCCAGAAACCCCACTGTACTCACCAGACCCTCCCAGGCAATACAGGTGAACAAGACCTGGCTTATGTGCTTGTCCCTCTGCACGTGTAAATCTGGACAGGCTGTACTCCCTCTGTATGAACCTCACAGAGCACAGCACATATTTCTCTCTGGATGAAAATCCTGGCTCTATTTTTCACTTCCAGTCACTTCTGCTTTTAGACACTGAGTTCTGCCAGCAAGATGCCCTAAGGTAGAGTTTCTCCCCAGATTCCAGGCTCAAGGATACCTTCAAAGCCCACTACACCTATGTCAAGCCTTGCTTAGAGATTCCTCAGCAACAACACTCTGTTAAAACACCTGAAAGCTTCAGCTGGAGTTTATGCCTTATTAGACACCAAGAAACCATAACTCGGTAGTTCTTGTGTCTTCAGAACTCCTTATCCATCCACAGGGATGAGGCAAGCAGGTAACTGCCTGCTAATAGAAGCAGAGCACAGCAAGGACTTGCTCACCTCCTGATAGCAGCAACACATTCACCTCCTCTCCAGCATCCTGCCAGGCAGTGGGAAAAGATGGAAAGGTGGTTGCCAGCCCTGCAGGTGGGAATGTTTGAAAGAAGTAGAAGTGAAACAAGAGAAAGCACAACTCTGGTGTAGCCTCCACCATATGGGGGATGGATGTAGCAGTGTTTGGCACCAGTGCTCACAGAGCTCCTCTTGTGTTTGTTAAGCCTGTAACTGTATAAAAGATACTGACAGAGCCAATTCAAATCAGCTCCTCTGCCCATACCCCAGTAAAGAGCAAAGGAGTGAGAGAAGCAGGACAGCAAGGGAAGGCTTTGATTTTGCACTTGCAAATCAGGTTTTGCACAGGAAGGGTTAGCTGAAGGCATCGAATGGGGTGAAAGGGAAGAGGGGAACAGGAGAGATGTATATACCTGTGTTCAGGTCTAAATCTGAACAGGACACACATGTATCCCCATGAGTCAGCTCAGCCATTGCCCATCTCCTTCACTGATTCCTCCTGCAAGGTGTTTACCTAAGCTGTGGTACCCAGTGGTTCCTACTCTGAGTGACAAACCAAACCCACAGATCTCTTTTCCATCCTGACTTGTAATTCAGCCTGCACTGACAAAGTGCAGCAGAGGGAAGAGCACGGTATTTCCCCAGTGCTGTAAATAAGGCCGAGACTACTGACAGTATAGAACAGGACTGACTATTGCAATATTTAATCTGCTGGGTGGCAATTCATTAAAACAGTTATCCAGGGCTTTAATCACTCTGCCAGGCTGCCATCTGCTTCACTCCTGCTTCCCTCCTGGCTTAGGCCAGGTCTCGATGTAGGAGGGGGTAGCCTGTGGGAGGCACTTTGGGGTCTGTGTTATAATTAATTCATCATGCATGCACAACAGAGCTTGCTGGTGGTGTTACTGCATGTGTGCAACAACAATGATCCTGCCTGTGCACTGAGAGGGGCCTGGAAGAGTATGGGGGGACCCAAGGTTTGGTTTGGCCTCTGGGCTTAGGCTGGGAACAGAAGTGATGGGGGAGCTAGATCCCCTAACCTCGATGCATGTCAGCAGGGTTTATGGGAGCATCTGGTAGTATTTACAGAGATGTTATTCACAGATACGAAATCAATTCATCTCATCAGCTTCCTTGCTGTGATTCTCAGTGGCAAGAGTCTTCTCCAAAACCTGAGCTCTTTCTGTCCTGTGTTACAACCTTAGAAACAGCATCACCACCTTCCAGGGTGCTTCTGCCAGCTCTGGAAAACAGGAGTTTAGAGTGGTCTAGAGGGGTCTGGATTCAGTCTACCTGGTACAGGTAGTCCTAGCTGTGACTATGATTACATGGAATCACTGTCACTATCTATGTCAAACCCTGGAAGGACAGAGAGAGCTCAGGGGTCTCACAGCTTGTAGTCCCTTTGGCAAGGCAATAGAATTGCTGCTTGGCCATTCTGGAAACTGAGAAGTCTGGTTTTCTAACAGACTTGGTGCATTACAGTCACTTACTGTGCAGTCTGGGTGAGGTTCCCTTGCCTCTTAGCCTCAAACTGAGCTGCAGAGCCCCAGAGCATCTCTGGATGCAGCAGTGCTGTGGGAATTAAAGACAAATAATAGCTTAAAACATTCACACTGAGGTATCAAAGAGGAAAACCTTTCCTCTCTGCTTATCTTCCAGCCTTTGGTTCCTCTTGGTACCCTTCCTTCCCATATTTCCTTCCAGGTCAAGTATGGCTATATTTGGCTACCTTTATTAATGGGAAATACCCACTTCTTTCTAACACAGATATGGGGCTGTCCAGCCACCAGCTTGCTGGTAAGCAGGAGAAAGGATGAGCTACACTAAATGTCCTAATGTCTTCACTGCCTCTCCCCATTGGCACTGCTGGAGTGAACTCTGGGCCCCCAAGAGAGAGGTCCCAGGAGATAGGCAAGACCTCATAGCATCCAGTGCTGGAACTCAGACACAGAGCTGCAAGAGGAGAGAAGTATTCAATAAACTCAGATTCCCTTGGAAAGACTGGAGAAGGCTCACAGAGCCATATGCCAGCGGAATGGAAAATATAAATATCTCCTAATGAGATAGGCACTTGAGTCTCAGGAAGATTAAGAGAGAAAGGCAGAGAAAAGAACGGATGGCAGTGGGGCAGATGGGGAAGAGGAAGTATTTCGCTGGTATTTCTGCCATAAGGACTAAAAGATCCCATGGGTGACAAATTAAATGTATTATTATTCCTGGGCAAGATGCTGTCAGTTTTGTTTGCTAAGGCTCCCAATTCTCCACCCACATTTTCCAATAGCTGGCTTACACGGGGAGCGATTATGGCTGGGCTGAACTTTGGGAGGAAAGGATCCTCTGGTGGCTTCCTGCCTACTGGGCAGGGAATTTGGGTAGACTTGACTGAAAACAGACAGATGGTCTTGAGCTCCTGTGGAGCTGAGAGGAGGGATGAATTAGAGAACCCTTCTTCCCCTAAGGACAGCGATAAGCTGGGTTTATGGGGATGAGCATGCATCATGGGAGGAGGCACGGAACACAGCATCACTGGACAGAGCTCTCGCGTTGTGCTGAAAAAGGCAGTGCAGTGGTGGGTCAGAGCACAAGATTTTGCTTTTACTTAAAGAGAACTATTAATACTAGATAAAAAGAGTTCTGTGTGGTTTAGTTACCTGGCAGCTGGCATCTACCTGGTGTCAGAGACAAAGGCAGCTGGAGAAGCGCTGTGGTGTGCTACCTCCCTACTCCCAGATCTCTTCCAAACTCCATCTACCCAACCTCCCTGAAGGAACTCCACAGATGCCAAGACTAAGGGAACATTTAGTCAGGTGGGCAGGAGCACTGTCCCAGTGAGAAGTCCATCTTAACCAGTTGGGGTTCAAAACTAATTTACCCTTTTTGATTTCCAAGACATTGATGCCTTCAGTGCAGTAAATGAGTCTCGTGAATGGAGGTCACAGCAGGGCCTGTTGTTTGCTTTTGCTCCTGTCAGGAGCCAAGCATAAGGGCTTTCACATGCCACTCTGCATTTCAAACCAGTAAAGGCAGCCTGGGAGCCTTTAAGCAAGCCCTAATTAGTGCTGATAGATTTCAGGGTGCTCTGAGGCTACACTGAGCAGCCTTTACCAAGCTGGGAGGCAGCCTCCTTCATTGCTTGAATGACAAAAGGGTTCACTGGGACTTGGGTTTGAAGCAGCTCGATAAAAGTGGTTATGACATGGCCACAGGCCTTGTATTAGCAGGTGATACAACAAAGAAAAGAGGTGAAATGGCAACCAATTAATGTTCCTTCTTGTGCCATCTTCAAAAGACAAACTTCCAGAGAGCTGCAGGTTTACATTTCAGCTGCTTACCTGTATTTTCTCCACTCCTTTGGTTCTACAAATGTGGGGCTGGTTCATGTTTAAAGTAGTTCCAAGTCATAAATTCCTGGTACTTTTGAACCCCTCTGTGTTTGGTTATGAACTGTTGCAGAATTATTATGAATAGGTTAAATCTCAGTAGCTTCTGCTTTTAACTTGGAATGCCTCCAGTTGTCACAAGCATGTGTGGGTCAAAACAATGTGACCTGGATGTCTTTTACTCATAGGACTATAATTCTGCATGGGTTCTATTCCAGTGGGAGGGGGGAAATATCCTACAAAAGGTCAAAGAGACAGATTGTTCCTTAACAATTAATAGATCCTGGTTTCTGTGTATTTTTGTCACTGTTTCGCCCCCAATATTTTCCCCTTAGAGACACCTTGCTAGAGGCATTTATGATCCTAATCACTCACTCTGCATTACCTCTGGCATTCCTCCACCCACACCAGCTCTGCACTATGAGCTGGATGCTTTCACTGTCAGCTGGGATGTGCTGTGTTGGAGCTATAGCTGCCATGACTGGCTGGCCCATGTTTGATGACCAGATCAAGCATTCTCCACTACAGTCCACTGTGGTGGATCATATTTGGCCTTACTCAGACAATTACATCCCTCACATTCTGTGCTATATACAGATGCAATATATATATATATATACACATAATATGTAATGTGTGTTATTACTCCCCTCTTCCATGCAGAGAGGAGTAATCTTGATGTTAGTGCAGTGGTGGTGCAGACTGCTGAATAGTGAGTGAAAGCACACTGGATCTTTGCTTTTCTTTGTTATCTTCATATAACCTCTGATGCAGTCACAGCATCCCAGAAAATGTGTGAAACACCATCTGAAAGTATTTGGGTAAACTCCTCCATCATCATTCATCAGCCTGGGTCAAAACTGCTCTAGCACAGGGGCTATGGACAAGTGCCTGCTTTGATTTCTCTGTACAGAGGAGCACAGCGCTGCTGGGTTTCTTTGCCTCTGTACAGATTTAACACTCTATGTGTGCCTGTAGGTAACTTAGAGCCACAGGACTCAGCTGTTGACTGATGCTACTCTCCTGCTGACTCAGCATAGGTACAATCTCCATGCCCAACTGGAGAACCTCTATTACACACAGCAAATATACCGATGTCTGCACAGGTTCAAAGTTCCGGTGTGGAATAAACTGGAATCCTGTGTTCTTGTCTTGTCTGATCAATGCAGTGGCATTAAAAATAACTAACTAAATAAAGAAAAAATAAGGAAAAAAACCCCAAAAGTGTGTTGTATTTAGGAAGTTAATTCAAAAGGGCAAAGGGCTTTATCTACAAATGAAAGGTATGCAGGAATGAAGAAGGAGAGGGAGAAAAACCCAAACTAACACAGCTTAAGGCAAAAAAAAGGGCAGTTAAGAAGGGATTTAATTGATAATGGTTTAGATAATGTCAAGTGAAGTTTCTATTCTCAGCCCAAGTGCAGATGATGAGGCAAAAGGACTAAATGTCGAAATTAAAGAAATACCCATTCAAAGCTAAACTGAGAAACCTTTTGTCACACAGAGAATCATAAGCGTGTGAGAAGTCCCAGCAGGAGAGGTTCTCAAGGCAAAATAACACTGGGGGCATTCAGGAAATAATTAGCTGGCTTCCTGGAGGGAGCAAGTAGATGTGTGTGAGGAAAGGAGGAGTGTGTGAGAGGAGGGGGAGAACTGGAATGAGATAAGATTCTAATAGAAAGAATGGATGAGAAATGAGGGGCCTTTAACTCATTCCACACAGGGGGAAAAGAGTAAGCAAGTAAGCAAAGGAAGAAGAAGATGTGTTATGCTCAATTTAATGAGCTCCTCTGGAGTGGCAGTCTAGATCAGATGTGAAATGAGGCTCCTGGCTCAGTCAGAGATGAACAGGCCCCAACTCACAGCATCATCTCTGTCAGTGGCCACTTGTGGCAGAACAAAGTGACAGTGGGCTGCTCTTCATCCCTGCAGACAGGGCATGTATGTTGGTGGTTGTTTGCTCTTCCAGCTCATGGTTATGTTGTTCAAACCATCCCCAGCTGGAGCCTCTGGGATGTCTTTGACACACTTGTTAGGTTGGACCCACATTGCTCTTGAATTGATCCCTATTTCAATCAGGAATAGCTGCATTTACCAATAATATCAGTACTACCATTACTAATGTTGCAAATCAAAGCATTTCTGTAGAAACCAATCTTCTGGCTCTCATGAAAGAAAATACCCATTCCATCTATTTCAAACATCACTTGTTCATACAGAGTTGCCCTCTAGACATACCTCTCTCAGTTGACTCCAACTACAGATCAGATAGCCATCATAGAATCATTGTTAAGGTTGCAAAGGACCTGAAGACCATCTAGCTCCAACCCCCCTGCCATATTGGCAATGCCTGGGTAGTTCAAACTGTGAGAGGCAAGTCCCACACCACAAGTAAAAGCTCCAGTGCTACTTGCAGTAAAGCCTTGGGGTTTTTGCCTGGAATTTCTTTGAGTGCTTTAATATCATTCCCCTTTCGCGAGTACCTTCTGCCAATTCTTGTGCAGGAAGTGGCTGCCGCAATTGCTCCAATCTCAGTAGTTGCTCTTTTTTTTTTTACTATAAAAATGATAAATGATGATGCTTTTCAAATTAATTTCCATTCGCGCAGCTCGTGACAGCCGCTTTGTCTGCGTTACCTGGGACAAAGTACAAACATCAAGAAAGGGATTTCATGGGTTTTATCCTCAGTGCTAACACACAAGAGAACCCGATACAGTAAGGGAAAGCTAAGCACAGCTAAAAGGTGCAAAAGCTACAGAAGAACATCTCTCTGTATTAAATATATCCTCTGATTTTCTCCCTTCACAACCATACTCAAAACAAAGGATGTTCTTTTTAAGAGAATATGTGGAGGGTTTCTGGGCTCTAGCCTTGGAATTCCTACATATCCTCCAAGCAGGTAGCAAATACCTTACCCTGGCTGCCTATCAACTCTGAATTAGAGCACCCACCTTTGAGGAAAAGAGTTCACTGCTTTGGCCTATTCCACTAGTGGCTTTTCAGCCTTAACTGCTAAGGAGGACACCAGTTAGCACTAAATGTACTAGTGGCTATTGCTATATAAGTAGGGGTCCACGTAAGAACCAAAGTGAAACTGCATCAGGATCTGACCTGACCATTTAGCTCAGGCCACTGAACTGATGCTAGGGACCAATCACTGTAACTCATTACCAGTCTCTGCCAGATGTGAAACAATGGCTGTGACACCCAGATGTAGTCATGGCCCCATAATAAGTTTTTCCCCCTCCTCAGAAAGGTTCCCTGTCATTAGCTGTCCCTCCTTCTACAGTCTCTGCCTGAAAGAGGAAATCTGTGCCAGTCTCTGCCCTTGCTTTGATGCAATGTCCTGCTAATGACAAATCCCAATACAAGTGGTTTGTAGGCTGCAAGCAACAGCTTGTCTGGAGTGTTTCAGAGCTGCCAGATATGAAGTATTAATGGGATGGAGTCCAAACACATGGGTCAAATCATTGAGAAGGAGCTGGGAGTGCCTTGCCTGCATCTAGGTGGTCTGAGACAATGTTAGTCAAAGTCAGAGCTACACCACTGCTGGTACCTACCTCCACTATGTCTCTCAGCACTAAATGGTCGAGCTCAACATACACATGCCTGTTGTATATTTACCAGCAGAATCTCAACTACCATTTGAAAGCAACCCCAGGCTCAGGCTCCAGGCAAAGAAGCTTCCCACTTTTCACAGGTGTAGAAATCCAGAGCACATCCTACAAAGAGCAATCCCTTCTCCCCCTGACAGCCATGGGTCTCTGCTCGAGGGCTTAAGGCAGCCCCTTCCACACACACATCCCCCAAAGTAGGACTCATCCCAAATCATCCCAGCAGGAAATAACTGTGCCTGAGCAAAGGACCAGTTTCCTCCCTGACTGCTCTTCTGCAGTCTGTTCCCATTCCTTTCTGTCACAGCCTGCCAGAGCAAGCAGCAAACATGCAGTCTAGCACCAGGCATGGCTAAGAAAAGGTCACTGAAGCCTAAATCACACTCAGAGGCTATCCCTAAGGAAATGAAGGGGAATAGGGCACAGTGGCACTGTGGCTGCAGGCTACAGTTTAAATAGGACAGAAAGATAGGAGAAAAGCTAGGATCTTCCCCTGAGGCCTCTATCACGGGGTAAATTAATGAGAAGATACAAAGACTGGAGATTAGCATTTGGGCAATTGAAAGAGGAGAGATTGTAGGTCTGGAAGGGGACAACAGAGAGTGCATAAACCCTTTAATCTGGCAGATAGCTGCTGTCGGGGATACATGTTCCAACCTGCTCCACGACACTGTAGATCGTGTTAGCTTTTGTGCTGGCTTAATTGGAGCTTTGCAGTTGCCCTTGGTCACTGCTAATTGCCTTAACTGAAATGGTGTTCATCTGCGCAAGCAGGAGTAAAAGCCTGGGTGGGTTTGAGAGGGAATACATCCTCAGTGTTCCTAGCCATTGGCCAGTGAGCTGGGGCTGAATGAGGTGATTGCATCACCTGCCTGCTGTGCTTTAGAAAAGCTGGTTGGATTTATTGCTAGCTTATAAAAACCCAGCTTTAGACAGCGCTCATTGCACTCGGTTACTTAAGGAAAGGGGAGAACAGAAATTGAAAGGAGCAGTTACCTGGGTTTGTAATGTTCAGCCTGCTGGGGTGGGATCTATCTGCAGCCCCTCTCCCTACACTCAGCATGTCTTTGTGTGTGCAGCAAAGGGAATTAGACCAGGAGCCCCTGCTTTATACATGGATTTTTCTCCAGGCTGAAGGTGATGAAACAGGTACTGGGAGCCTTAGAAATACTGTAGGACACGTTTGAGTGGAGGAGGAGACGGAAACTCATCCGTCTTCTTCACCTCTGAGCACACGTGATCTCATCATGAAATTGAACACATAACTCAGTGCACCTCTGTACCCAAACTGTAACTGCAGAGTATGGAAATAGGCCTCAGCACAGTGACAGCAGTGTCTCCTTCCTAGCAAGAGCCTTTTGCTACAACCATTTGTTTATAATGGTACAAATTCCCCCCCGAAAGTGGAGTCCATCACTCCACCACCTTGCTGAAGGTCCTCATCTCTAAGCAGATACAGGAAAGCTGTTTTGAGTCAAAGAAGTCCCATACTTTGCAGTGAGAAGCCCAAGCAAATGGTGGGATTTCAACATCCCCATACATGTCATTCCCATGCTGGCTTCTAAGCTCTTTTGTTCTCCTTCATTTCACAGGGAGACAAGGTGCTGAACCAGAGCCATGGACTCTGCTTGTGGCAGTAACCTAGGAGCTGGGCTGGACTAAATCCTTTAGTTTCATCTGGGCCTATAACTCTCCATCATTGCAAGGGCCTGGAAGCTTGCACAGATTCTGGCATAAGGAAGCTTTGGCAGCCCACAAAGATGCATCACTTGAAGTTAATTTATAAGAACTTGGACAGGGAGAGAGTTCATTTAATTGAAAGATGCAATTATCAGGTGTTGGAGCAAAGGGGCTCATTAATTTCTGAGACATGCTGTTGACTGAGCTGTCTTCATTTTTATTTTCCACTCCATATCAAAGCTGAACCCACATGTCAGGATTGAAGACACAGGATCACTGTTAGCCTTGTTTGGTATATTTGCCACAGGACAGAGGTCTTTCTTTAGCTCAACAGTAAGCACAGAATGTGTGGTCCTGCCCTGCATTGTGTGACAACGAGAGCTCCCATGAGGATCTTGGCATGATTCCATAAAGGCCTGGGCCCAGAGGACTCACAAACCTGGTAGTGGTGTAGACTGGCCCAAGGTAGAAGGTGATGGATTACACAGGCTACATCCCATGATGGGAAGGAAGCTATGAACTCCCTTAACTCATCTCTTCTCCTTCCTTTAGCTTTAAAGCTTATAATCAGCCCTGAAATGAAGAGGACCATGGTGCTTAGAGGATACAAGGGATCCTACAGGAAGGAATCCCATAAGGGACCAGTGAAAAGCTATGACTGCAGCCTAGTTGTGTCCTTTGCCAAAAATTCCACCTCACAGCCCTCTCCATCTGGATTTTCACATCCATCCCACTATTCCTCCCTCCTCACCTCTGCCCCTATCCAAAACTAAAACTACCCTGCTCTCACCCTCCTCACATTGATATTCCCTCCAGCTTGCCAGTCTGCACTTAGATTTATGATTTATTTAGAACTGGATTACACCAAGGCTCAAGGTCACTACTCCCTAATCTGTCACCGTCCCCACCATGGCCATACACAAACATTTCTTTTAGCTGCATCAGCATCTGTAGCTCCTGAAGAAGGACGCCCATTGTTAATTGCTATAGCAACCACAAGTCAGGGTTTGGGCTTTTTTTCCTTTTCTCTTAATACTCCTTTTCCCTGGCATTGTCAAGTGATAGATATTTATAACTTAATATAACAGTGTCATGTCTAAGTTATGCTGTTGAAATGCATCACAGCCGAAGTTGTTCTGTTATTTGTTTTTGTGCTGAATAGCAGCAAGTGCTTTAAGTTATTGTCCTTGCACACCCATAAAAAGGGAAAAGAAAGGATGTATAATTGTTGCTCATATTTATAGCAATTGGATGCAGAGAGCCAGGGTGCAAGGAAGCCTGAATTCAGCAATGTCACCCGAAATGATACCGAGGACCATGTTCCCTTCAAATACGCTGATGGTGGATATGGATTTGAATTGGGAAATGAAGGTTTTGGGCTTGGATGAACGAACTCATTATGCCAGGGATATTTTTGGCCCCAGCTGGATAAACTCTGATGAGCTAAGATATGAACACGCTCAAAAATGTGGAACCAACACAAAAATAATGAGTAAGCCCTTTGAAATCACCGAGCAAAAGTGCAATCCATCTTTAATGCACCACGACACACATGCAAAATGTTTTCACTCTTTCTAAGCCTTTTCTTACTGTTTCCTAGGCAGGACCATGTGGAGATCTGTTGCTGTCTAAAATTCCCCTAAGGAATCATGGTGCTATGGCCACATACCTATTACCTGTTGAGACAACTCTGAGAGGACAGGGCAGGAAATCATCAGCACAGGATCAAGTGGGATGGAGAGAAGACAAAGTGAAACATCTCCTGATGTGAGGACTGGAAGAAAGGCAGGCTGTGAAAAGCAACCTGTGGCAAAACAAAGCTGAAAGCAACATAGATCAAGTGGTATGAGAGGACAGAGGCTTAGAAGAAGGACCTGTATGGGCTGGGCTGGAGAATATCCAAGTTGCTTGTGAGCGAAGCTCTGTCCACAGATGCAGCAACATCATGCTAAAGGGAAAACTAGAAATCAGTGAGGGCCAGAGAGAAGCTGAGATCTTATCAAGGGCATTAGATAGATTAAAAAACACATAGAGACATGGAGGAGATTCAGAGAAAAGAGGGAGTGGGAAGAATGGGTAAGCTTTCTCTCAAGAGCTGGGAATAGGCTTGGAGGTAACAAGGCTTACCAAGGGACAGTGCTGCAGCCACTATGGAGAGCATCAGAATGGAAACCTGGGAGCTTCCTAACAGGAAATGCAACCTTCTGATTCACCCCCCTATGTCTAGGTTGGTGACATGGAATAATGTGAGGACCTGTCTCAAAGCAAAGGAGAGATTTCTCCTTCTCCTGGACCCATATGCTCCTCTCTTAACACTGCTCACAGCATGAGCCCTCTCATTGCATATCCCTGGAGGAAACCCCAGATAGACTATGCCCATCTCCTCCTCCAGAATGCATTTTCCCTCATTCTTGCAGACTACGTTTATTGCTCAGCTTCTTTAACACAGTCTTCCCCAGTCTGTTGTGGTGTTGAATAGATTTTGGCAGATCAGGTCACCATCCTTATGCTAAAGAGATAAAAAACCCGGCTGTTCCCTATAGCTGCTGGGTGGACTGGAGACTGCCTAGGAAATGGCTCATGGAGCTGGGATGGAATGAGGTAGGGGGAGGTAGGGCATTCTCTTAAAACAGCTTTAAAACCCACCAGTGATTTGATTTGCTTCCTGAGAATGGTTCAGCTCAACAAACAATTGCAAGCTACACAGTCGCAAGGTAAAATGGAAAGCCCATGGGCATTAATTATATATATAGATATTAAAAAAGAAGCTACTGCTTAATTATTGTTTGCAAATCTCGGTATTTAAATTGACTTATTTGCAAATGTCTGTTTAGAAATTGACTTTGTAATTATAAAGTCGGTGCAGGCGTATCACAGGCCCTGGAGGGGTCTCTAACGAGGAATGATAATGTACCAGGCAAAGTGAACTATCCTGAGCTGCATTTTAATAACCAAGAGGTGCTTGGAAGGGGGAGCGGAGGGTCCACGAGAAATCCCCAAGCCAACAAAAGAAGAAGCAGGAGGCAGAGGATGGAGCGAGCTGGCTCCACAAAACAGAGGGCTAACATGTTTGAGAAAGGGCTTCAGGGGAAACGCATCTCTTCCTGAAGCCCCTGCAATAGGAGTGAGCTGGCAGCATCCTGGGCTTCAGCTCTTGAATGAGAATGAGGCAGTCTGCTGGCAGCAAGCTGCCGGCTGCTGCAAAGCTGTAGCTGCCTACCAGAGGGAAAGACATCACCCAGCACGTACCCAGCCATCCCTTCTCAGTGAGCACTCCCTGCAGGCAATGGTATAGACTCATGTTGACTACCCATGAACCCCCTCATAGGCACATTTGCATGCAGGGTGGAAGGCAGCTCACACTGCCCATTCTCCAAGATATTAGTAAGTAAGGTGGTTTCAAAACCTAAAACACCTTTCCTGGACCTGAAGCCATGTTCATCAGGCACTAGAGTTGAGGATCATCTACAAGAGGGTGTGGAAAGCATGTCCATGTGCCTGTGCTCTGCCATATGCTCACCATTAGGTGATGTTTACTGGGATACAAGGTTTTCTCGGGGAAGAGTGGTCTGTTTTACGAGACCACAAATCCTTTTCAGTCCCACAGCATACACAATAACTCTCACGATTTAACTTCAACACTTATATCCAAGAGGTATAACTACATCAAGGGTGAAACAAGAACTCTTCCCTCACCTTTTTCTCTCTATCATCTTTGACAACAGCACTGCTAGGTCTCCAGCTGTAGTGGTCCAGGGGATTTCTTCTTTATGGATCATCACTACTAGCTTTAAAACCAGCCCTTGGCCTGTGATTTCTTACATAGTTCGTTAAGCAAGAGGGAACAAAGCCTGACTGCTAAGCGGTACATTAGAAGGATCAACAGCTGGCAGGGTGCAAATGTAACAACAAAAAATACCATAAGCAAAAGCTCTGGGTTTTTGACTCATCAGCTATGCATAGTCATGTTATCCCTTATTCGTGAGCATTCAGATGGCGCTAGTATATTCATGAGGATGTGGCAGCTGAAGACAAGGTCTGAAAGTTAAATAGGAGCCAGCATCCTACTGGAGCAGAGCAATATTACTCTTTGGAGTGAAATTATGAGTGAAAGTGTGGTCCTTGTGAAATCAAAGGCAAACACCCAAACACGGTTTTTCTTTCCTCACCATGAAGCCAAAAGAACTCTGTGAATTAAAAACCTGCTTCCCTGACAGCATAGCTGTGCCAGTGTAAACGCACAGCTCTGATGGACTCAACACCCTCCTGATCTGTCTCTCTAAATGCTAAGCACTGCTCAGCGCTTGCTGCCTGCTCCACTGTGCAGCTTGTGCCTATTAAATACAGACCAAATTCTGCTTGGAATAGCAGTATATGCCTTGTTTGAGAGAGATAAGAAACCCCACCCATTAAAACCAGTGACATGAAGACTCAAACTCCTTTATGTCTGCTTGAACTGGCCAGAAATAAGATAACTCCCATCTGAAGGCCAGGTAGCTGTATTAGGACAGAGCTTGGAGTACAAAATCACCACTGAGAGATCTGTTCATAGGCATGTGGCCTTGGACTGGTTATTCAGCCTGTACACTGGAAGTAGCCTGGTCTATGTTACTTTGATTTTCTGGTTGTCCTGCTCGCTGATCCAATGCATTTAGGCTGAAGCATCCGTGAAGCATTAAAAAAGAAAGGGAAAAGAGAAAAAGGAAACAGAAAAAGGAGAAAAGAGTAAAGCAAAAAGGGAAAAGGAAAAAGGGAAAAGGGGAAAAGGAAAAAGGGAAAATAGAAAAAGGAAAAGGGAAAAGAGAAAAAGGAAAAGGGAAACAGAAGAAAGAGAAAAGGGTAAAGCAAAAAGGAAAAAGGGAAAACGGAAAAGGGAAAAGAAGCAGCTTGTGTTAAAATAACAAAGGAGAAAAACTCTTAACATCTTGACTAGATTTGAAATGGAAGCTCCTCATCTCATTAGCTCACAAAAATGTGCATTGCATCTTCATATCCACTCATCTAAAAGAGAAGCTGTTCTTGTCTGTGTGGTTTCCTCAGCAGGCTTCTGTATGGTGTATCTGTGTGTGCAGTCTCAGCATGAGATTCAGGCTGTAGGAGCAGGGGAGCGTGGTGTGAGCCCACACGACTCCCATGTTCCTCCCTTAGATAGGTTCAGCATCCCATTGACTTTCATGTTTTACCCACAATCCTTTAATTCCAGGGTTGTGCCAGGACAATTGTTCAAACAAGAAGCGTATTACATGTCATATTCAGGCATTAATTAAAACCATCCCAAACCTCACAAAGTTTGCCACTGATTCAGAGCAAATGGAACCTGCAGATAATTAATGACTCTCAGTGACAGTTCTTGAAGAACTGGTTTCTGGCAGCAATCAGCACATGCTGGATAGGTTTCTCTTTTATAAGCCTCTTCTGTTCTTAAAGACACAAGAAAGAGTGATAGCAGGCTGTTCTTTTCAATATTAATTAGACTATTGTTTATTTGGAAAAGAGAGGGATTTGTTTTAGATATTCACAAGTCAGATGCTGAGATTTCCACCCCAAGTCATTCAATAGACCATTAAGAAAATGTTGTGGTGACTAATTATTTATAGAATCATAGAACAGTTCGGGTTGGAAAAGACCTTAAGATCATCCAGTTCCAACCCCCCTGCCATAAGCAGGGACACCTCACACTAAACCATGCTTCATCCTACCTGGCCTTCACAAATTCAGAACCTGTTTACTAGATAGCTTTAGTTTTGTTAATTAACAAGATTACCTCCTAGATACCAAGCCCATGATGCCTATTCTGGTGTTGTCTTGAAATACAACATATGTAAAATATGATACATTGTGCCTTCTCCTTTTAGGGTGGTTTAAGTTCTGCCTAAGGAATATGACTGTTCTGTGCTCCACTGTGGACATATCATTAAGCGCCATTACAACCAACAGCTACTAATAACAAACACTAATGAAGGTCTTGTTTTTACCTTTAGGAGCAATGGAGCTGCAGACATACACATATCCGTGCTACCAGCCAAAATAAATGTTGACAAGTCATGGTACAGCATGGCTAGCCTGAATTAACCAACTGATGAAGGCAACCTTGATCTTAGTTCAGGTCATCTACTGGAGCTCAAGTTTACCTGGTGGACCTGAATTATGGTTGAATCTGGTGCTTCCCTTCATCCCCTCATTAAAAGAGGAATTCATTGTTCCTAGGAAACTGTAGCAATAGGACAAAGGGCGATGGGTTCAAATTGAAACAAGGGAAGTTCAGGTTGGAGATAAAGAAGTTCTTTACTGTGAGAGTGCTGAGGCACTGGGATGGGTTGCCCACAGAAGTGGTGAATGCTCCATCCCTGGCAGTCTTCAAGGCCAGGTTGGATGGAGCCTTGGGTGACACGGTCTAATGTGAGGTGTTCCAGCCCATGGCAGGGGGTTGGGACTGGAAGATCTTAAGGTCCTTTCCAACCCAAACTGTTCTATGAGTCTATGATTTATTCTCAAGTTCAAACCCCAAACCTTCTCCTTCCACACAGCCACTTCCCATACATGCAAAGGCTCTTTTAAACTTCCACCCCAGCCTAAGTACCAGTGGCTTGCCAAGACACTATAGCTCCAATAGAAGATGCTACTGCAGCACTGAGACAAACAAGGTCTGTGCCCAAAGAAGCCTGCAATCTATATAGCGTTCATCAACTTCAATGGGTTGACCTTGAGGACAGCAGTTTAGACATTCTTTGTATGGAAACAGCACCATGTCTAGTGAAAATCCATACTGAGAGGGTGTGCAAAGACCACACTCGATTCATTCTTTCCAAAGGTGCCTCCACAATGTCAACATTGATCTGCTTCTTGGTCGCATGGTTTTCTCTTGGCTGACAACCATATGCCAGTCAGTGCTCTTCCCTATTGTAAATTGTAACAGATATGGAGATAGGATCATTAAAATACCCCAAGAAAGCACAGTAAGTCATTGTTTTGCTGCTTGTGCTGAGAAAAACCTCACAGTAACACTGAAGAAATAAATGCTATAGGCTGATCTTGTGGCAAAGAAGTTAACCCTACAATGAAATCAGATGAAATGCCTGAGGATAGGGATCAGTTTATGGGTGTTTTGTGCTGTCTGTGGTAAAAAGTTGCTGCTTTAAAAAGCAGACTTGTAGGACAACTGCAGAAATACACATACATTTTACTACTAGGTATACCCATGGGAAAATACAAACAGCCTGGTCTGTGTAAGTGGTCTCTGACAGGGTGCCTGTGTTTCAGACTGCCCTCAAAGGGGTTTTTGTTAGAGATAGCTTAGGGATAAATCATTTCATCTTACCAGAAGAAGGCAAGCTCAACCACCATCTGTCTTCTTATGTATGCAATAGGAGCTGCTGGATCCAGACTGTATTTCCACAAGCCTGGAGTCACATAGATACTGGCCTTTGATCCAGACCCCTATAATGTGCCTCTGAGACGTGCAGCAGCTATTGAGATGGACTTCTGAGAGTCTTAGCTTGAACCTGGGGACATGGGTTTGACCCCACCTCCAGTCAGTCATTAATAGCCTTATTGAGTTTGGGTGCAGTCAATGTTTGCTAATGGGTAGGGCATTTTTCATTATAAATAGAGACTTGAGCAGACTGTTCTATGGAGGTCTAGTTGCTATCTCCAGTATTGATGATCTGTTTTAACAATGACTATTCTTATTAATAATAAAATCCAGAAGTCAGTTATTTTGATGTCCTTCCTAAGGCCAGCTTTACCATTACTCAGCAATCTACTTTTGCCATTGTTGTTCATCTTCTGTCCTTTATGGTTTAAATTTAAATTAAATTAAACTAGTAAATGACAAAAAAAAATATAGAAACTTATAATAAAAGTGAAAAAAAGAAAACCTTAGAAACTTTGTTATAAAAAAGGGAAGAAATAGGGAAATGCTTTCTCCTGGGGCTCAAACTTTGAAATCAAAGTTGTTTCACAATTGCAAATAATCACCATGTGAGAAAGGTAATATATGTATTGATGATGCATTGAGAGCATTGCTGTCCTAAAGATTACAAGCTTACATGAAAGATCTTCTTTCCAGGCTAAGTGGTGCCCAGGAAAAATGCATTGAGAATTACTCACCTTCCAAAGAAGCTGCAGACAAATGAGCACAGCCTTTCGCAGGGGCAGCATGGTTGCAAATGGATGCCTTCCTCAAAATGCCTCTAAAGGTAAGAGGAAAAAGAAGTCAAATTAAACCATCAATTCAGCAGCAACTTTTCTACTCATCATGCTGGCATTTCTAGAGGAAGAAAGGTTGAAAACCACCCAGAAAGAGATGTCTGTGCAGAACTGAGCATCCTTTCCATGTGCTAATCGATTCCATTCACTTCATGTGTCTCACCTGCACATTTCCCAGCAGTGCATTAAACAACACGCGCACGTTGCTGAACCTTCTGCTCCCATGCTAACTGCTTTGACTTCCACAAACACGCCAGCCAAGAAGACATCAGAGAAGTACCTAACCTCATCTTGAGAGCAGGAGAGGGAGAATTATGAGAACAAGTTTAAAGGAAGGGAAAGAGAGAGAGAGAGAAAGATTTTATTGCTCAAGGGGAAAAAAAAAGAGATTATAATTGAATTGCAGAAAATTCTCCACATCATGGGTAATGGTGCCTGGGTTACCTCTCTTTATCTGTGCAATAGAGATTAGCAGACAGGGTCATAGAGGGAAATTAAAGTCAAATAAATTCTGGGCCAGCGCTTGGTAAGTACTGATTTCCTAGCATTTAGCAAAAGGAACATAAGGGCAAATGAAGTGGCACAGCATAAGGTAGCAGCCAGTGGAGAGAGCCATGATGCCATAGACATCAAGCAAGGACAGGCAGTTTCCTCATTGCAGACTACTCTCATGGAAGATTGTAGGAGGTTCCCTCTAGGAATGGGTGCTGGCAGGCTCAGGTCCTGAGCACTTCAGGAACTGAAGTCATGGGCAAGACAACATAGACTCAAAGACTGGTTTGGGTTGGAAGGGACCTTAAAGATCATCCAGTTCCAACTCCCCTGCCATGGGGTTGAGTTCTTCCACTGAATTCCTCTATGATGACTCTGGACGTAGAAGATATTATCTCCCCAGTTTTCTTATTGTTCCCATCTTGCAGGTTGCTATTTTCTCCTGAAAGATGAAGGAATGTAAAGTATATTACATACCATGTTCACATCCATGAGGAGCTGGAGACTTAACCTCAGCCCCTCTCTCTGCCCAGACCCTGCACAGCATCCTTCCTCCAACAGCTTACACCAAGCCCTTGGACCTCGGTGTAAGATGAACCATCCACTGAAGCTCACACACAGCCACATTTCCCATTCAGTTGTGCTGGGAATTGCCAAGCCATTGTTGTTCCCCATCCACTCAGCAGAGATCTTCAGTCTTTCTTTGACAGACCCTTTGGGAGCACAAGTCTTGTTCCTGACTCAGTGCTTCACCTTTGCAGGGGGGTGTATTGCTTGTCTGCAGCCAGCACTGTCAGAAATGACAAGAGGGTTTGGAGGATATTATACTGAGATTTCTCAATCCCCTTCAAGAGCTTGATTCCAAAAGTGCTGGGAAAAATACCTCAGGAAATTAGGTTTCTGAAGGTACCTCAGATACACAATAAATAAAACACATGGGGGAAAAAACAGCCCAAAGCAGGCATTAGTACAAATCACTTCAGATCTGTTGAAAGCCCTTTCCTGCTCTTTTCAGAAGTGACTGTTGCTTGTTACGGATGTTTTTCCTTGCCTTTCTTGACCTTCACAAAAATATCACAGCATTGCTGGCAGTAAAATCACAGAATCCTAAGGGTTGGAAGGGACCTCGAAAGATCATCGAGTCCAACCCCCTTGGGAGAGCAGGGTAACCTAAAGTACATCACACAGGAACTTGTCCAGGTGGGCCTTGAATATCTCCAACATAGAAGGTGGGAGGCCTTCTGGTCTACATTAATACTAGAACAAGGCCCCACTAGTTCAAGCCCAGCTACAGCCCCCTCCCACTTTGAATCCAACCTAAAGCTCTGTGAG